>JAMJFZ010001592.1:0-64304 GCA_026225945.1 Cricetomys ansorgei
TATTCCCACCAATGAGCTCCTGGATTGTAGCCTCTGAACACCCCTTTGCCTCAGCCATGCTGCTCCTGAACTCTTCCCAGTCCCTCTCCTTACAGAGGAGTACCCTAACACCAGAAGTGGAGGTAATTCACCTAATGCTCCCATGGCTCCTGGTGGAAAAGCTAGAATGGAACCCTGGAACCTCAAAAGGGCATCCACTCCTTAGGAAGGTGGTGGTGTCATTGTTGTCCCGCTCAGAAAGAAAAGCCATGCTGCCTCCACTGGGCTCTGGCTTCAACCACCAGATCTGGGAGGGGGTGTCAGAGGAAAGGGAGTTTATCAGGGAGCAGCTTCAAAGTCAGCCAGGAGCTCTGGCTGAAAACTTGAAGGGATAGGACATAGAAGTCAGGGGATGAGTCTGGGGCCGGCTGAGGGGCACTGGGCAGAGAGGTCAGCCAGGATTCAGGTGGCTATACAGAAACTGGCCAGGCACATGGAGCAGCAAGGTGCAGACAGGGGTCAGCTGACAGTAGCTGTGTGATTCCATGACCTTGTGAAAGGCCCTGCCCTTCTTGTGTCTCAGGCGTTTCATCAGCAAAAGGAGGGTGGATGAGTGTTAAACATCTTTGGGTTTAGTCTCTGATTTGAAAAAATTAAAAATGAGTACTGGGAAATTATCCCCAGTTGCGGCCTTTTGGCTGCCTGGACCTGGCTTCTGCATGCCCCTGGGGTCCGTGCTTGTGTGTGATTCTGCTCTTGCACAACTGGGCCTTTTACTGAATCACTCCCAGACAGTGTCATGTCTTTTGAATTGCCATTCCAGTTCCCAGCAGCCTCTTTGCAGAGTTTTCCTCTATCAGGTACTTTTCCTCTAGGGAGAAGGAGCCCACGGAGTAGGTAGAGCTTTGAGAATTAGGAGGTCACTTGCCTTCCTCAAGGTCACCTGGCCCAGCCACAGTTAAGATTCATGTTCTGATGACCTTCTAAGTGATGCTATCTATCAGGAGGTCTGGAGATGGAGGTTGTTTCGGATGTTATCTGTAGAAGGTAAGAGGCTGGCTGCGTTAGGGCTAGTGGCAGTAAGGTCCCCTGTCCAGCTCTCACCTTCAGCTGATTACAGGCTAAGACTGGGTCCCTAACCTTCCCAATTAGCTAGAGGCCAGGCCCAGGGCCTTTCTGATAACCTGAGCTCCAAAGGCAGCCGCCATGGGGCCAGCTTATCTGGGCTCTCTGATCCTCACCCTTCCCCCACTTACTTAGAATCGCCCTGGCTGCAAGCAGATGAATAACCAGATTGTCCTGCAAGCTCAGCCAGCAGGTCCAGAACTACACCCACTACTTTCCCTGACCGGAGGAGGCCACATCTGTTTTTCTCACTGTAAAGGAAGGGCTGGGCCAGGGTCGGCAGGTCCCCTGCATGGTTGAGAGAGCTCTGGGCAGAAATGTTTTTGTCCATGTACCCAAGGGTGGGTTCAGAGGGGTCATGCTTTCTAGAGCTTCTGTACCCATCCCTGGGCAGCCGAGAGCCACCAGCTGTGTGCATGAGCAGCCCCTGGCACCCATCTCCTGTTCTCCTTTGACTACAATGCTGCTCCAGCTGGGGATCAGGGCTGTGCCAGGCACATCAATGATGCCCAAATGGGGAAAAGCTGATCTCCTGTGGGGTCCCAGCTTCCCAGCAAGCTTCCTTCTGATACGGAGTTTCTCAGCCCCCAGGAGCCCAAGCAGGAGGCATAGTGTGATTCAGGTCTTCTCCCCATAGGTTCAATTGACCTGGTGAAGGAGACTGAATATTAAATTCCTCTTCAGGCACTGGGGGTGGGATGGGGAGTATGGAGAGGGCAAGGGCCCAGGAACTATCCGGTTCTGACCAGATGGTTGGGCGGGAAGGCTGCTTGTCTGTGAACTCAACCCTTCCATTAAAAATTTCACCTTAAAGCACACCTGGCTCACTGGGTTTCCTTCATTCCTTTAAGGCCTTCCCTGGGGTCTCTGGGGGGTATATGTGAAGGAAAAGGGGGGATAGAACTGTATTAGCCTATTTCCCATTCACCATACTTTTCTGTTGCTAGGCTACTGTCTCCCTGTCACTGTTCAGGTCCAGATTAGGAGGAGGGAGGGAATGAAACCAAGAATTTAGACCCGTTATAGTGGCACATACCTACAATCCCAGTACTTGAAAAGTGGAGGCAGGAAGATCACGAGTTCAGGGTTATACTTTGCTACAGAGTGAGTTAGAGGTCAGCCTGAGCTACCGGAAACCCTGTCTCAAAAACAAAACAAAACAAAAACAACAAAACCCAAGAACTTGCTATCTTGAGGTTTTAACCAACTTTCATAAGATGCCCAACTTTCGTTGATAAGCTCTCCTCTTCTGAGCTTGGAAAGCAGAGGTGATTCCTAAGTGTCCTAAGACAAGGTCATGGGCAAGGGCAAATTCTCTGCCTAGAGAAACCCACCACACATCAGGAGCAGGCTAGCCATTTATGTCCACCAGTAGTGTGAAGCCCAAGCTTGATACCTCCAGGAGTCATAGGCTCTGGTAACAGGCAAGAATCCTGGAGATTGGACTTCAGTGAAGCCCCACCTAAATACAAGGGGGAAGATTCTCTTTCCCTTTCCTTCTCAGCATGGGCTACCCCCTAACTTGTACATAGTTGGGGTGTGGGTGTTGGGAACAGCTGCCCATGGTTAGACCCACAGGACTTTGCTTGGTATTTGGAGAGGACCCTGACCCCAGCAACTCAGGAATGGACACCAATTGCAGCGTGATTTATTGGACAAGACGTGCACTTTTTGACATGGCCTCAGTAACCATGGTTTCCTTCACTGAACAGTACAGGACCAGGGTACAAGGGCTTAAAGATAAGACAGACAAATTCTCCCCATGAGCCAACAGGGAAGCAAAGGGCAAGGGGAGGCCACTCTTTCCTTCTTCCTTCCCCATCACTCCGGGCCTCAGTCACTTCTGTTTTGAAGGGAACTGAGCAGGGGAAGCTGGGGGCAGTGTGTGTCACAGCCTGAAGTGGGCTACTGCTGACATTGTCCGCCAAAATGCCTGGCTAGACCATTCAACTACTCCCCACCCAGGTTCTAAGGTCTGGCCACTGCTCCAGTCCATCTGTGGGTACAGTTAGAAAATACAAAAGCGGATCCAATTCGGGACATTATGTGCAAAGAGAGAGGGGACTGACTTTCTCCAGTCTCTTTTGGCCACAGCCCCCACTGACAAGAGTGGCAGAGGTCTGGGTGCGCCGAGGTGTTCTGGAGGTCTCCTCTTGTCCAGATAGGATGAGCAGCTGTTTCACTAAGTTAGGGAAAGTGCGGTTGATGAAGAGGAGCGAGACTGAGAAGGTAGTACCAGAGGCGTGCGGGGTGGGGGTGTGCTCCTCCCTGTTCCTCTAGAGGGCGAGTGGCCAGCCAGCTGGAAGCAGGTGGCTGGTGCCTAAGGGAAGCTGGTGGGGAAGAGGCTGAGTGGCTGGCTCTCGTTGGTAGGGAGCGGAGATCTGTAGCCATCAAAGTTTCTTGGGATGCTGCCACTGGTGGAGCCTGAGCTGTTACTCAGAGTCTCGATGCTTCCCTCTCGCTGAAGTTCTGCAAGACAGAAGGGGAGGGCCAGGCTTGGTCAGAGTGGGCTGGAGCTGGGGTTGCACCCTGGGCCTGGCTGCGCACCATGAAGCCCCATTGTGGGTCCATTCATATTCTTTTGCAGGGAGGCTCGTGCCCACCTGCTCTTGCTCTCTCTATGGGCCAAGAGGCAGCTTAGGTCACAGGGAGGCTCAGTCAGGGGAGAAGCCCCCTTGGCTGGCAGACTCCAGATTCTGACTTGGGTGTTTCTTTCACTGTGGGGAAGCCTCCAGGCCAGAAGTATAATCCCCTGATGAGCTGTGTAGACAGCACTGCTACTCATGCTCAGCCAGCATTCTCAATTCCTTAGTGCACGCTATCCAGGATTAGCAGGTGGGCAGAATCAGTACAAGAGAAGAGACACAGTCTGCCTACCTGATCTGTCCCTATTGCTCTTCTCCTGGCTGACCTGCCTCTGGAGTTCCGCTCCAGTTTAGCCATCCTCTTGCCTTATTCTCAACCACAGTCTACCCGCTAGCCAGGCTTGGGCTTGCACCTTCTAGAAAGTGTATGCCTTCCCTGTATAATGGGATCCTTTATTTGGGGGAGTCTATCCATTGGAGAGAGGGTCCCCAATTTCCCTGAACATTTCCTCTTAGCATCCCCAAGTCTCCAGGAGACTCACAGAATGGACGTGCTGAACTGACCTGTGGAGTAGCAAGGCCCTGGTCCTTGCATCCCCACCCTGCTATTCTGGTTATGGCAGACAGACCAATCTTATTTAGCTATGGTAACTTTAACTGCCTCACCAGCTCTTCATCCAAGATGGGGGATCTGGGGCTGGCAGAGGGCTAGGAATAGGATTCCTTTCCTGTTGGATCCATTTATTGGTTTTCTAAGTGTGGTCAGTTACTATTCCCTCTTTGCTCTTCACTGTTGGCTCTGAGATGCGGGTAAGCACATGCATGGACAGTTTCTAGAGTCTTCCTCAAGCTCAGATGTGACCTACAGCTTAGCTTCTTCCTCTGCAGTAGGCTGGTCTGTGTTTGTAGGGTTTTTCTTATCTACCTCCTGAGTAACGACCTCAGAGCAGTTACTTGAAACGTCAAGGTAGACCCAGAGATACACTCATCTGGCATGGCGTGAGAGCTCAGTGCCCAGCCTGTACCCACCCCAGGTCCCTGCCACCACACACGTGCAGCACAGCTGGCTTTGTTAGGGAATGAGGGGTCACGGCCTCCAGTGGCTTGGCCATCACCAGGCAACCACCCCCAAACTCTGAAAGCCACGCTATAGCCCAAGCTGAGCTGCCCAGCAGTAACAGCAGCAGCACAGCAGCAGCCACAGAATGGGGCAGGGAGGTGGTAACTATGCCAGTCATGTCTGGGCCTGAGCCCAGGCTGGATGAGCACACCAGGACATAGATCCCCAGAAGGTTGAGTATTTGGAGCAGTGGAGGAGGAGGGGTAGTGGACATGGGCTGAAGGGCTGGCTGTGGTGCCTGATCCCTAGAGATCAGGCTTCCTGTGGGGCCTCAGTCCTGGGAAAGCCAGGAGACAACTCTGTATGGGCAGAAAGATGAGGCAGCAGGCTGCTCAGATCTTTTCCTTCTGCTTGGTTTTCAGGTTTACCTCCA
Organism: Cricetomys ansorgei; assembly: GCA_026225945.1. Lineage (NCBI taxonomy): Eukaryota > Metazoa > Chordata > Mammalia > Rodentia > Nesomyidae > Cricetomys > Cricetomys ansorgei. The sequence goes on from JAMJFZ010001592.1 coordinate 5,183, forward strand.
TCTGGGGACGGGGCCATTGTGCCACTAGAGGTTAGAGAGCAGAGGAGGGGCCCTGAGCATTAGTGAGGGAGCAGCAGACTCCAGGAGAGTTCCTTCTTTTCCCATCTTTCCCCACAAGCAAGCCCAGGAATTTCCCAGAGACCCAAGGACCTGAGTAGCTTTCAGAGGCCCATGCCCTTCTGCTCAGACATCCTGGCACTAGGGGGCGCTGACAGCAGGGCCAGAAGGGCAGGAGATGAGCATGCAGTAGCAAGAGAAGCAGGGCCTCAGCAGGCCCAAGGACTATCGCCCCAGATAAAGGAGCAGGAGAGGGCATCAGTAAGGGAAGGGTGGCTCCTTTGCCGAGCAGAGGGAGAGCCCCAACAGTCTTGGTACAAAATGCAACATATCCACACTGCCAAAGAAGCTGAGGAATCCACAGCCTAGGCCCAAGCTCGGCACCCCACTGTCCCTCGGCGTAGGCCCCCAACAGCACCCCCAGTCATCTTAGTGACACCCCCCCCCAACATGAGTCTGAGTGGTCGCACCCCATCCATCAAGTGACAATGCAGGGACGATCACCAAGGGTTACAAGACGGATTTGTCTCTTGGAGGCCAGGCATGGCCTCCCTGCTCATGCTTTCTCTCTGTTGCTCAGGCCTGGGAGAGATGGGGCCAGGCAGGCTTCTTCCCTGCTCCAAAGTCCCGGGGTACCTAAGATTTTGTTGACTTTGTCTCCTTCCGACATTGCCCTGGTTAGTCTGAACTGGCCACTGGGTCCCCGGATCTCTACACTTATCCACTCAAAGCCACTCTACAGTACAAACCACATGCTCTAGGCCGCTGGGCCACAGAATGCCTGCTCATCTTCCTAGGTGTCTACTCTTCTGTGAACCCCGATGTCTACTGCAGAGCTCCCAGGCATACTGAACTCTGCGTTGTCCCTTTGACCGCTTCCAAGTACATTACCCCTGCAGGAGGACAGGCCCAGGTAGTCACAGTCCCCAGTTCTGAAAAGTAGCCTGTGCTCAAAAATAATTTCTGGAATGAATGAATGGATGAATGGATGATGTGATAGGGAGACATGGGGCCTTTCTCCAGCATGGACTAATTAGTGACAGCACCAGGGGCTTGGCTGGTCCTGGGATGGTCTCTGGGTGTGCTTGCCTATGTGTCCTCAGTCTCTCTGTTCCTCAAGACCAAGATGCAAGAGTGAGAGTGTGTGGGAAGAGACAGGGAAGAGGGAGGGAGCACACCAGATCCCCACTTCCAGTCATCCCACCCAGCCCTATGAGCAAGCAGCCCGTGGAAATGTGGCCTTACCTTCCTCCATCCCGAACGCATGCTTTGTTACTGTTGGGCTGTTCTCGGGCGCTGGGCTGTTGGCATTGTTTTTTTTTTCCTTTTTTTTTCCCTTTTGAAAAGAAAAGCATTGAGGAATCTTTTTCTTGTTTTTCTTGGAGAGATATGGACAATGATCCAGAAGTACACGGATCTCCACAAGCAGGAGGAAGGGGTGGAGGGAGGTGCAGGGGTGGCACATGGGAGGAGGGCAATCTTGCAGCGGAATTCTGCCGTCCAGGACACTGACATGCACGTGAGGCGGTGGGAGACTGACCGGTCATGGAGGGGTGGGCGCAGAGGTAGAAGTGTTGTGGATCTTTCAGTACGGGGGTGGGGGAAGAGGAATCACACAGTAAGCATAACACAACAGCTTCCAGGACAGGACACACAGGGACCTATGGCCCATGCAGTGCCAGATGGGGCCCCATGCAGGTGGCTTGCTGGGAAAGGAAGAGGAAGGGGGCAGGCTGAAGAGTTTTCTGGGGGAAGCCTGGACATTTTGACTTAGTGGCCCAGCTTTGGCTCAAAGCCCCCTCCCCCAAACCGAGTCCCATCCTCCCAAGCTCTCAGCAAATTTTTTGGCAGTATAAGCAGTCTCCTAAGGAAGCCTAACAGAAACTGGCCAGGGCTAGGCAACTAGGGAGGCCCTCCCAGCAGCATGGAGTCTGGCCCTTGGGGCAGTTGGCTCTAAGAAAGCTTTTTCTCCTGGCCCCCTGAGCAGGGCAGGGCACAAGTTTGGACTCAAACTATGCCTTTTGTATTCTCTAGGGACATGGTGATCCTGGAAGGTAGGAGTGATAGCCCCATCTTTCAGACAGCAACACCAAGGGCAAAGAGGAAGCCATAGGCTCTGGGTTCACCCCCCAGAGGGAGACCTGGTACTGGGGCGGGCCAAAGGACGTTGGACCCCAGTGGCCACTATTGCCTATGCACCCCACTCCCTACTGGTCTTACTAGAAGACAGGCTTGTTACTGTAGCTGAACCCTGAGGGCATAGGCTGGGATGGGCAGCCACAGGGGATAGGAGAGGCAGCATGGGTAACAGTGAGTAGGGGGAGGCCTCTGGTCTCATGAAATGAGTGACCCTAAAGAAGAGAAGGCCTAGTCTGTATGTCAATCCCCATTCCACACCGTGCTTGTCACACTCCTAAGGCATCTGAGGAACAAAGAGAGGTGGCCAGCCTCTCAGAAGGACCCTGCTTACCTGGGAGCATCTGCAGAGGAACACAGAGAGGGGCCATACTCAATCTCTGTGAGGAGACAGACACAGCTGCCCCTGTTCCTCATCCTACAGAGTGGGTACGGCCCCTTGGCCAAGCACGTGTCACCGTGCCTGGGCTCTTGAGAGCTCTGGGTGGGAGCTGATGAGGGAAGGCGTGTTAGGGATGAGGATATGGCTTTTCATGCACCAGCTACTGGACTGAGCACCACAAGGTGTGGCTCCCCATTCTCAGGGGAGGGAGGGCTCCAGGAGAAGGCCTCAAATGAAATCTGCTTTGGGCTGGGTATTCTTCAGATCTACTAGTCCAAGACCCTCAGAGGGTTCCTGGGCTGTGCGGCATTACAAGGAGCCCAAGTCTCTAAAAACCAGAAGGACCTCCTGGGACCTACAAAGGCAGCGCTTGTGTGTTTGGAAGAGGGTACCTGGGGCCCAAACTCAGCCTTGGGGCAGCCCAGGGAACCAGAGGATCAGCCTCTCCTGCCTGCCCAGCCAGCCTGGCTGTGCACATGAGTGCCAAGATGCTGCTCATTAAAGGGATTAGCAGAGCACTTTTATAGGCCCCGGCTGTGGCCACAGACCTTAGTCCTAAACCAACCACCCAAGCCGCCCAGTAGGAGTGGGATTAGACCTGGGGAGGAGGAGTCTGCCCTGCTGAGGCTCTGGCCACTTCCTGTGGTGAAGAGGGGTAAGTCTTCCTTAACCCGCTGGCTTAGAATCCCAGCCTGAGAAGGAGAGCAGGTGAGTAGGATGGAGGAAGCAGTCTAGGGAAGCTGTTAAGAGCGAAGGCGCTATGGCCACCTGCTTCCTGGGCGACTTTGGGCTGGTGCCTCGGGTTCCTGAACAATGTCTGTTTCAGAGCCTGGCTGTAGGAATGAAATTAAATAGTGCATGTAGAGCACATCACAGCCTAAAGCTGCCAGTGAGCAAATGTGAGTTACGTTGCAATCGAATTAGTCATTGTGATCATCATCCCCAGGACTTCAGGGGCCCTCTCCAGGTAGGCCTGCCACCCAGGCCCCCTGCCAGCTCTGCCTCCACTGGAGCCTGGGCAAAGTTTCTCTTTTTAATCAAGAAATGGCCCAGGGAGGAAGATGGCAGATACGTGTTTACAGCTTTCCATTTCCTTCCTTGCCTCTTTCCAAACACCCTTTCCCATGATGGAGAATAAATCCCCAACCCTGTTGACATGCATTGATTTTTCTTCCCTCCTGTATCTACCTCCCAGCTCTCCCACATTAGCAGAGGCTGTGGTTAAGACCCCCTGCCTGGGGTGGGCATAGTGGGAGCTCAGGGCAGTGAATGGCTACAGAGAACCCAGCCAAATGCCGGGTCTTGCCCAGTGCCTGTCTGGGAGAGGTTTGTAAAAAACAAAACAGCTTTCAGTTCCTTTCTGCTTGAGAGTTCTCAGGTGGAGAGGCAGGTGTGTGTTAGGTGGGGGAGTGGGAGATCCCCTCATTAGGCAGTCAGAGTGACCAGCATTTTCCCTTGAAGGGGTAAACAGTGAAGACAGGACACTTACAGGTTCAGATGGAGTCTGTCCTAAGCAAGCCATTTTGTTAGCAAGAAGCTTGCACACAGGGGCTGGGACTAGCTAGGCAAAGCAATACAGAAAGGGAGAGGGGGAGGAAAGGAGGAGGGAGTGAGATACACAGACACACACACACACACACACACACACACACACTCAGAGAGAGAGAGAGAGAGAGACAGACAGACAGACACAGACACAGGGGTAGATGGGAGGCCTGAATGCTTCTTGGGGCTGAGACCTGGACAGTTGGCCCTGATGTCATCTGGGAGGTGGCTGGACCTGGCAGACATGGAGAGGGGTAACGTCTTATCCAGCTCGGGGCTTGTAAACTGCTGTTCTTTTGTAGTGTGGCTGAGGAGTCAGAGGCTTGTTCAGTGGGGACAGAGATGGTATTGGCTGGGATTGCCGCTAAAACTATGACAGCACCATCAGAGACCACACTCTGGGCTGGAGCCAGCCCAGCCCCCAGGGCCCATTTTTAGGAGGTTAAAGTCCAGCAGTTAACGGAAGCAGTGTGGAGGAAACTGCCTTCCTCTGCACTTAGCACACCTCCTGGCTCAGAGGACGCCTGGCTCCTCTAGACCATCCCTCTGCGCCTTTCCAGTCATTTCCCCTCAGGCATCTAAGCTTGCAGAGATGCCCATAGTCAAAAGGCTTCCCACCCTGCTGAGGTCTGGAAAGGCTAGCAGAGACTGAGACAGGAGTCACCTCTCCCCTCAAGCAGGATCTTTTGGGACCTTGCCAGGCTCACCTTCTAGAAGCTTCAAGGCTAAGGTTGAAAAGGCTCCACCTACTGAGATCACAGGAATCCTGGTCTGGAGATGAAAAGCAGGGCTAGCTCTGGCCTGTTCTTATCTCCAGGGCTTAACACCTATGTCTGAACCCAGATCCCTGGCTGTCTGGTGTCTTACTACATGCGCAGCTTGGCGCCCTGAGTGCTTTAGGAGTGCAGCTGCCTGGGGCCACAGAAGTCTTCTTCCTGGCTAGTACAGCCCTAATGACTCCTATGAACACACTTGCCTTTCTCTTTGCTCAGCTTCAGTCCTGACTCAGGAACACACTGGGACAGACCACCGTGAGAGAATGAGGCTAAGACCCCACGGCCTATCCTGCCCCCCAGCACCAGCGGCCAGTGATGAAGGTATATTTCAGGTGTTTCCAGCTCAGGAAGCCTTGGCCACATGGCAATGCATGGTGACTAAGAGCCTCAGCTGCTACGGAGAAGAAACCCAAGGCCTGGGAGAACTCATATGCTGCTAGGTATCCGTGGTCTTTTAAATGGTGAACATGGTGACCAGTACTAGGAAAGGGCAATAATCAGGGAGGAAGATGGACTAGCCAAGCTCCGCTTTAGCTTCCACCCAGAAACCGGACAAAGAACCCCTGGAAACTCTGTTCTCAATGGCAGACCAGTCTGGTACCAACACCAGCACATAGGGGCCTGGAGGTAGGCTGGACTGCCGAAGCCCTGGTGGACCCATGGGAGAGGGGCACGTGATGACAGGAGACAGGTACACCAGAAAGTCAGAGGAGAGGAAAAGCGGGTATGTGAAGAGGAGGGAGAGAATCTCGGGAAGGGAGGAATTCTCAGGAGGCAGCCTCTTGCAGAGTCCTGTCCCATGGCCACATGGTCTCTAGCCTCTCTGCTAGAGCTGACTGTGTCTGTGCATGCATGTGTATATGCATGTGTATGTGTGTGGTGGGGGCGGGGCACTGGAGTGCCAGGCACAGCCCTTGAAGTGCTGAAGAGCAGTATCAGGTTGGTGGGTGGGGCCTGGTCTGTTTGGGGGCTGGAGCCTACCCAACCCTCTCCCACACCCCCCGGCAGGGAAAGCCTTGAACCATCAGGGCTGCAGTATCCCATTCCCAGGAGACCTATACCATGGAACCTCCCCAAGTCTTAGTTTCCAAGGATAAGACAGAAGGACCAGCCACCATGGTACATCAGCCAACACTCAGTGACCCTCACAGCACCCACCATATGAAAGTAACTCTAAACCCTGACCAAGGCCAAATCAGTCCTGTCACTGGAGACTACGATGGGACAGAAAAGTCAGAGTTATGGGAGGGACGTGGCTCTGGCCTAGTGCTGTCACGGAGTGCTGAATAATCTTGGGGGGGGGGGGAAGTCACTTGCATCTGCAGACCACAAGGGGAGGGTGTGCTTTAGTGATGTCATGGGGTAAGGCTCTAAGGAGACAGGGCACCTGGGGCCCTAAGGAGCACAATGCGCATCAGAGAGTATCTCTTATGGGTCTGGCAACTTCAGCGGGTGGGCTGGCGGAAGGACCTGGAGCAGGCACCTCACCCAGGGAGAAGCAGAAATGCTTTCCCTAGCGTTGGGTGCAGAGACGTGGCAGATGCCATTTAAGGCTGACTCAGAGTTGAGCAGCAAGGCAGACATATCTTTGGAGATGGAGAATGCCAGGCCTGGGGTTACAGCATGACTTCTTGGTGTGGGTCCTAATGAGGGCTAGGAGGAGTCTCGTGCACTGGGCCATGTGCCCTGTCCCACACAGTCCTTAAGAGGAGACAGGACTGGAAACACTCCCTGGGAACTAGGTGCCTGGCAGCTAGTGCTGACCTGCCTGTCTCCTGAAGCCCCATCCTAAGGCCTCAGATAGGATACTTCCCGAGCTAGCCTCCAGCCTTATGAGACAGCACAGAGCCTGCAGACCACAGGAGAGATGCTGCGTTTTGAACGCTGTTGACCGGTGCAGGCCAGAGCCACATCTGGTTCTCATTCAGATGTCCAAGTGTAATTAAATTCTCTACGACGCAGCGGAAGAGTTTGGTAAGATGTGGCTTTACCCCCTTTCCACCAGGGCTAAGAAATCACAGTTCCTCATTCTGCCAGCAGACTCACCCTCTTTCTGAGAGGGCAAAGGCATATCCCATCCCCCATCTGATTGTCCCTCTCCTTCCTTCTTTCTGTTTCCTTCCATTCCCTCTTCTTTTCCTTCCTTTGGCTCTCACTATGTTGTATGGGCTGGTCTTGGACTTCTGGTTTAAGGGATCTTCCCACCTCAGACTCATGAGTAGCTTGAACTACAGGTATGTGCCATTGTGCTTGTCTCTTCTTTTCTATTTTCTAGAACTTACAGGCTGAGATCAGAATTAGGGAAGTGACACAGGGTGTTACCTCCCCCGCCAAGCCCCAATGTCTACCTACCTGAGAGGACTAAACTGCAGGCAGGTCTCTGACTAAGCAAGTCTACACTGGAGGCCGGTGGGATGGGGGAGGTTATTGTCCCCATTCCTCCTGTGAGGCTCTTCCCCGCCCTGAGGAGGTAGACACTGAGGTGGCTTACTTCAGTGACACCTGTCTCCTTCCACTGGGGGGTGCGGGTGCCCTATAATACCCTCTAAAGGAATCTCAGTGATAGGGAGTGCGTGGGAGTGACGATTCTGGAGGTGCACCCTTTGCACCCTGTACTGGTCCTAGAGCCCAGGCAGCAAGGTACTTCCATACACTTCCCACCTCTCGCTCTGTGACCACAGGACAGTTCCATGAGGGGTAGTGGGGGTGGGGTGGGGGAGGGTCTTCCCCAGCTCTCTCTGTCCCCACACACAAAGGAGACATCAGTCTACCAGAAGGGAGCAAGAGGGAAGGCTGAGCCAGGAAAGGAATGCCTCTGGCTTTCATCTAAGAGCTTGGAAGACAGGGAAAGCAGGGTCTGAGGAAGACTGCCCGGCTCACTACCACACCCGCAGGGCATCTTCCTTTCCAGGTTCCCCCCTCAGGCGTCCCCGCAGCCAAGCAGAAGGTTCCACGAAGGCTGTTTCTCCAGCTTCCCTTCCCACCTGAGCATCTTCAGTTTATGGCGTCTTTTTACGCAGGGATTTATGACTTTCTTGGTAATAGCTTCCATTCTATTTCCTCCATGCCAATATCTGTAATCATCGTGGTGCGGGCTTTATGAGTGTTTCTTAATAAGTAGAGGTATTTTTTTCCCGTTTGAAATAAACTGTCCTGTGAGTTAACAACTTGATGTGGGTACGGATGCTGCCCAGAGACAAGTGGGAGTTGGGGAGAGAATGACAAGGGTCGTGGCTGGGCAGAATATTCTAGATTTAAAAACAAAACGGTGCTGAGTTCCCTTTAAAACTCTTGGTTGCCTCCCGTATTAAAAGTATCGTTACCTACTTACAAGCAACTAGAACCATGCAGAGGCACATTCGGCATTTGTAGATTAGACAGTGCTCACCCGGAGGGTGGGTATCTTCACAAACATGTGGGCAGGAACCTACCAATCCCAGGCTTTTTGTACTGGGTACTAAATGTCAACTTGGCCTGGGCAGGCCCAAGGTTAGGCCCACATGTTTGTTAGCCTCTCCATCAATTAATAAAGTTTTAAGAAAACTGACTCAGTTTCCTACCCAGGGGTCCCAAGCTAAATCTGACAAAAGAAATTCATCAGGGTGAGGCCCCTGTGGCCCCTGTTAAGGTCTCAACCTGTGCTGTACAGCCTGTGCGTCTGCGGCACGGTGGGTGGGGGAGCGGGTGTGTGTGTGTGGGCGCAGAGCCTCACTTAACTGCAGTGGTGCCACCCTTCCCTGACGGCGGCCCGGGCTGGCTGATGTGGCTCTGCCTGTGTGCTGGCCTCACAGACAGGCTGTGGTGCCGGACCCTATTCAGTATTCAGTTCAGCTGGCTCGGATGAGCCTTTCCATTTGCTACTCCAGGAGGATAACAAATCTAGAAATGCAATTCCACTTTGGTGTATTAAGATATTGATTTGCCTGTCGAGCAGAAGTGCATTTGTTCTGCCAGCCCTCCTGTGGGTAGGAAGGGGTTAACCAAATGTTTATCACGAGGCTGGCTTCAGAGTTGAAAGTAATGTGATCAGTAATGAATTTTGTGTTACATTAGGTTGTATAAATGGACAGACAAGCGCAGACAACAAGTGGCCAGGAGTCGGGGCTAATCTAATGATGTAAAAATAGAGACAGCACCAATTATACTAGGGGCCAGCTCCAGGCTCCTGCAGGGACTGCAAATGAATAGGTACAAATCAAATTACTCACTAATAGACGCACTACAAGAGGGGCAGTCAATGGTAAATGCATTAGAGCCCAGTGACCTCTCTGCTCTGCACAGCAGAGTCCCAAAATTTGACTTCCATCTTCAGGGTGGGGGGCAGGGAGTGGCGCTCTCAAAGAAACTCTTGTTGGGTGTAACATGGCTACCACTCCCCATCCCAAACCAGTCCCCTGCAGGAGAGACCTCTTGTCCTGGCTGACCTCCAGTGCTTCCTGCACCCTGAACACCGGGGGAGGGGAGACACCCATGTGAGGGACATGAAGAGCAGTGGGACCGAGCCTTCTGTGTAGGCAAAGACAGGAGGTTACATACCCAAACACTTCACAGCCATGTGTCTCTCGGGGGTGCTGTTTTTGACTGCTACGTCAAGGGCTGTGTCTGCATTGGAAATAAAATAGTTCTTTAAAGAGGATCATACAATGGGCCTTCTGAGAGTCCAACAAGAGCTGAGATCAAACTGAGTAGATATCAAAATCTGGTTTGACCACCGACAGCTTAGCAGGGGAGAATTCTGTGGTCTGTTCCAAGGTCCAGCACATCTAGATTTCTCATTAGCCAAAGCTAGCAATCTTCACCCTTTCCTTCTTCCTCCTCAGCCTCCTTGGACTGAGCTCCCACATCCCTGCCTGCTGCTGGGGGTAGGGACATAAGCCCAGGTTCGTAGGTAGTTCCTTGGATTTTCTTCCATCTCTTGGATTCTATGGATTTAGACACCAGGCCTGACATTCAAAGCTACTTGACAGTGTTCTGGGCTGCTTTGGGAAGGCCTGTGGCGACGTGCTCACACGTAGCCCTGTGTCCTCACAGTCAGCTCGTGGTGGCTTGGGGATGGATAAAGTATGAAACCAAAGAAGCTCTAAGTCTTCCAAGGACCAGTCCAAGTTTCATGGGGGTGGGGCCAAAGGCTTGGTTCACATTCCCCCAGCCACCTTGAGGTCAGCACCACACAGACACACACATCAGAGCGGGGAGGGCAGGCTGGGGCCTGGAGACGCAGGGAATGTGCCAATACAGTGGGTATGGGGGGTGGGGTGGTGATGCAGAATGGAAAAAGTCATCCTGAGTAAATGATTGGAAGGTGAGTCTCCCCAAACTTGATTACACATAGAGGGGTGAAGCTACTGCAAGCTACTAAAGCTACAGTAACAAGACATATGTGGGGGATGTGGACAGCTATGAAAATTGCTGGAGGATTCAGCCAACAAACTTAAAACTGTCTAAGGTGGTGCGGCTTGCAGGTTTCTGGGGCCATGAGTAGTGCAGGAAGAGCAGGCAGCAAGAAATCGCCCAAAGCTGGAGACCAGTCTGCTGTGGGCAATCCAAAATGTCTCGTTTAATGCCATCTAGGGTCATCTTTAACCCTCCTTTTCCACTGGCTGCCTGTTTCCTAGCCTGTGGCTTCTTGCTATCTGAGAAGTGGGGGGATGGGGGATGGGGGGTATCTGACCCCTGTGACATGCTGTACCTTGCTGGGACCTCACACCTCACACAAGGGCCAGTGATTAAAGGTGAAGTCTCTGGCAGAGGAGGAGGTACCAAGAAGAATCCTCCCTTGGGTTAACCATTTACCTATGGTGATGACCCAGGGGAGGCCCCTGGCAACTGCCCTGCAGCCCTCCACCCTCCACCCAAGCCTGCACATGCTTCACAGTCGCTCTCCTTGGGGCAACATGTGGAAAGGGGACGCTGAAGAGTCAGAAACTATGCTGGCACTTATTTGTTGACAAGAATCAGCATGCCAAGCCATGGGCAGGCAGGACATGTGTAGAGGAAACTTGTTAGCCCTGGACTCTTACTGTGGTTCTTCCTCTGGCTGCAACTCCAGAGGGGGCAGAAGAGAGGGGCAGAGAAAGCAACCTGGAGTCAGATCTGAGACTTGGCCTGAAACTAACAAGTGTGTCTTTTAACCATGATAATTATTCCCATGGCTTTGGCTGCCTTTCATTTACCTCTCAGAACCCACAAAAACCCAATCAGTCATTCAACAAACATTAACTGAGGCTCAGCTTGGCATTCATCCCAGGGCTGGATGCTGGGCGAGGAGAACTGGTGGTTAAAGGTAACGAAGATGAATCAGGTTGGGTCCAAGGAGCAAGAACTGGGTCAAGATGCACTCACGACACTATGGACCAGGGAGGAGCAGAGGGACCCAAGCAATTGGTCCTTCCCTAAGTAGAAGGATGTCAGCCATGGCTGCTAATGGGAAAGGCAAACAAACAAACAAATAACAACAAAAAAAACCTCCTTGCCCAGGGCCAAGCATCCGGAAGGCAGCTTGTTCAGAGAGGTGCTCGGGGAAGCACATGTGGACAAGGAAGGTGAGTCAGAGGAGGAGACTACGAGTTTGGTCTAAAGAAATGACTGCAGAGTAGGTTGTCTACTTCAGGGTGGACCAGCGTGCTGGCAGGACCTGGGAGCTGAAGTCACCTGCTTGCAGGAGGTTGTGGAGTAAGACTCTGAAGCGGGATGGGGAGGGTGGGTCAGGCAGGAGGAGGAGGCAGGAAAGGCCTGCAAGACAATTTAAAAATCGTGGCAAGAGCCTGGGTGGAGCTGTGAAGACGGCTGGCATTTTCTAAGTAGGGAAGTGACCTCAGCCTCCCTGAGAATGGGGTCCCTTCCTCTATGGGGGTTCCCTTTTTTGGATAAAAAGTGGGTCACATTCTGAGCAGGTGAGACTGACAAGATAGTCAGAACTGGACACTCTCATCTTGGGAATACTCTTTTCAGTGGTGATGTTGAAGATTCAGAACTCTGTTCATGGTAACCAGCACTCTCAGTGAGCCACGTCCCTAGCCCCTTAGTGCCTTATTTTAATTCCTTTAAAAAGTTATTTCAAGTACTTCATCTCTTGTAATTGGAAGCTGAAGCATCTCCAGCACAGTGGTCCTTAAAGCCCATCCCCCTGTTCTGAGTGACCGGGTGATACACACTACTGAGTGCAGTGTTCAAGTCTGCACATCGTGAGGATGGGAAGTGAGCACTCCCATATTTTCCGTTTCACTCCTACTAAGAGATGAGAAAATTAAATTCATGGAGGGAAAGGCCTGGGCCACATGCTTCCCTTCATTTCTTGAATCCAAATCTCACCAGAAGAGAACCTTTTTCCCAGTGGTAGCAGCTGGTGGTGGGAGCTGAAAGGACTCTCAAGACTTGGCCTTTGCTCCTGGTGGAAAATAGCTGGGAATATGTGCTACGACACAAACAGCAACACCCACAGTGCCACCCTGGGGCTGCACAATCCCACAGATTCCCTCCCCCACCCTGCAAGGCTGCCTACGACCTGCTGGTGGTACAGGGCTCTGTTGGGTGGCCCTGGCCTTGGGAAGCCATTCTTTTTTTGTCACCCGTAGCAATCAGGACATCTGTGGCTGGAAAGAGCAGTTTTGTTACGAGGTCTGTCGTGGCTTGCATATGAAGTGTCCCACAGAGGCTCACGCTTTGGACACTTGGTCCCCAGTTGGTGGTGCTATTTTAGGAGGTAGGTCTTTGCTACATACAGGAAGTGGTTCATTCTGCTCCTCCGTCCACCATGAGGTGAAGGGGCTTCTTTACCATACATGCTGGCCACCAAGATGTACTGCCCAAGCAACCATGTACTGACCTCTCTGAAATAATGAGCCGAAATAAATCTTGGTCTTTAAGTTGTTCTCCTGTATGTCTCATAGCGATCCAAAAACTAATACAGAGTGATGATTAATTTTATGAATGGACAGTTTTAAAGTCACCTGGGTATCCTCTGGGCACGTCTGGCAGGCGTGTCCAGGTAGGTTTAATTGGGGAGGGAACCTTCCAGACTGAATAAAAAGGAGGAAGCCAGCTGAGCATCAGCATGTCTCTCTCTACTTCCTGACCGTGGATGTCATGTGACCAGCTGCCTACCTCTTCCGTCACCTCGCCTTCCCACTGAGGTGGATGGCGTTCCTTCTTAAACCATGAGCCCAAATAAACCCTTCTAGCCTTTAGCTGCTTCTGTTGGGTATTTTGTCACGACAATGCACCCTGTGGCTAGGGAAAGGAGCCTGAGCTCTGCTTCCTCTAGTTTACTAACAGGCCCTGGTAGGAGCTGGGTCAGAAGCCAGAGAGGAACAGGCCATGGCTCAGTGTATTGCCTCCCTCAAGGCTTCTGTCAATTCCAAGATAGGAACTATGGTTTATGTATTCTCCCCTAGTCTGGGATGTGACAGATGCGTGGAGAGCCAGCCTGCTATTGCAACCATAGAGAGGGTGTGTGAGAGCATTCTTTTTCTTCTCTTTTCTTTCCCTTTCTTCCTCCCTCTCTCCCTCCCTTCCTTAGGCCCATGTAAAGCAGAGAAGAAGGCTCAGATACCTGGCTAAATTACCTAGATGAAGATGATGGCATTTTCCAAGAAACTTATTACTGACGGGGAAACAGGCAATGGGAGCACTAACCAGAGATGCTCAGAGTTCTGGGGAAGAGAGCGAGACCCATCCTAGAGAACACTGGGTTAGATGGATCACACTCTTCCATCTGGAGAAGGGAGGCCAAGAGGATGAAGAGATGGATGGGGAAAGTACGAAAAGACTGGAGACTGGGCCGCGTGCACTGCTACATTGGGGATCATGGGGAGGAGGGATATTGTCATTCTCAAGAGACCAGAGAGCTGGAGAGATGGCTCAGTGAAGGCACCTGCCAACAAGGCTGACATCCTGAGTTCGATCCCCAGGGCCCACATGGTGGAAGGTGAAAACTGACTTCTGCAAGTTGTCCACTGACCTCTACATGCCCCCCTCCCACAGCAATAAATAAGTAAACAATAATTTGAAATATTTTTAGCAAGGAGGCTGAAGATAGAAACCTTTCTCAGGTTACCTGGAGTCAACACTATTTACACTCAGGCTGAAGGAGGAGACGGGAAGAGTATGTGCGACGATGAGAGCAGTGTGGTGGCCATGCATGGCAGGTAGTGTGTGTGACCTGCAGGTGAGGCAAAGAGCCACCCTGGCCTTGTGAAGGCAGCATCTGGAGAATGGGCTGGCTTGCCTGGGAGAAGGGCCCGACCTTCACTAATGTCTCATTCTTTTCTTGCACGTGTGTATGTACATGGTATGCATGTGTGGAAGTTTGTATGAGTGTAGGCACATGTGTGTGCACTTGCTCATGGAGGCCCAAGGTGATGTCGAGGGTCTTCCCTAGATCACTGTCTATTTGTTCTTCCAGGCATGGTCTCTCAATCTGGCTAGTTTAGTTAGCCAGCTTGCTTCAGGGTCCCCTTGTCTATGCTTCTTCCCAATGCTAGAATTATGGGTAGACCACCATGCCCACCTGGCATTTACACGGGTTCTGGGGACTTGCATTCTAGTCCTCATGTTTGCATGGCTAACACTTGGTCCTCTCTGACTCCATCTACCACAAGGTGAGCACCTTTGTTTCCTGCCATGATGCTCCGCTTTACCATGGACTAGAAACAATAGAGCCACGACATCATGCACTGAAACTTCTGGAACTGTGAGCGACAATAATTTTTTCTTCCTTTAAGAAGAAGAGAATGGGGGGGGGGAGAGGGAGAGGGAGGAAGAGAGAGAGAGAGAGGGAGAGAATGAATATGAACCACACCCCTGGAAAAAGAACACAAGGGTCCCATACAACATATTGCTGTCTCAGAAAGAGATGTCCAGGCTCCAGCATTCTCCTGAGTTGTAACTTTTTCATTTGAGGTATGGAGGAAATTCTAACAATTCCACATCTTTTAAAAAAAGATCTTATTTTATTTATTGTTGCCTACATGTATGTATATGCACTACACACATGCCTGGTGCCACAGAGACCAGAGAAGGATGTTAGATTCCCCAGGAACTTGAGTTTACAGATGGTTATGAGCCACCATGTGGGTGCTGGGAACTGAACTTACATCCTATACAAGAACAGCAAGTGCTGTTAACTGCTGAGCCATCTCTCCAGCCCTTCTACCTCTTTTTGAGACAAGATCTCATAAAGCCCAGGTGGGTCTTGAACTCACTATGTAGCAAGCATGACTTTGACCTTCTGATCCTCCTGCCTGTACCTTCTGAGTTCTGGGATGTATAGACATGTACTACCACCAACTGGCTATAAATGCCATGTTTTCTGATGGTCTACAAAGTCCAATGTGAGTAGCTAGATTTTACGAAGAACACTGATGATTCAATTATCTGCTTTGAATATGGGGTAAAGCAACAAGTAGGGTCACCTGAAGGATCAGCAAATGACTTCACTGTCTTGGTACTTGTAATTGCTGCGACCTGTGTGGTACCTTGTGATGTGATGGGGCTGACTTGTCCCCTCCCAAGAATGTAAGAAAATGTCTCTTGCCATCAGCGGTGATACAAGCAGGAGGTCCATGGCCTACTGGAATTGCCAATCTTCATGGAAAGATTGGGCTCCAATACATCCAGTTACTAGGATTAGTGTACACATTTATCCAACTCCTCACAAAAGCTTCCACTTATTTTCAGTTATTAATTAAAGAATGACTTTTTGGATGTATGGGTGTTTTGCCTGCATGTATATCTGTCTGGTGCCTACAGAGACAGAAGAGAGCATCAGATCCTCTGGAGCTGGAGTCACAGATGGCTGTGAGCTACATACAGGTGTTGGGAACTGAACCTGGGTCCTTGGGAAGAGCATCCAGCACGCTGAACCACTGAGCCATCTCTCCAGCCTCAGCTGCCATTTCTTGAGACTTTACTTTCTACAGCCCTGCAGTGACAGTGGGCAATAATACATGCATTCCCCACGTGCACACAGAGTTTATTAAAGTTGTCTTTTGCAAAGCATAGGAAATCAAAGACATTTGTTAATGAACTGACTGAAACTTCCTGTAACCATCTAAAAACCCTGTGATGTCGAAAATATGCTTTTCATGTTAAGAAAGGTGGGGACAGACACAGCCCTTTTGATAAATAAAAGTTAACTGAAAATAATCTTAAAGCCTTGGATGCTGGGTCATTTACATATGGGCAGGGAAACCTAGAGGGTCTAGCAGAATCAGCTACAGCCTTGGTTTTCAAATTGCAAATCAGAATTCACTGAAGTATCGTGAAATCAGAGCATCGTGCCTAGAGAGTGCTGGCGTGCACATCTGGTGGACTGTATTGTGAAGGCCTGAGTGTTTGGCAATCTGGGTCAGGATGCAATATGTATTTATGGCAGAAAGTGAGGGGTGAAGGGTAGGCATTTCTGGATAGAGCAGAGGCAGTGACGGCGACGGAGCCTTACTTAACAAGATGCATCCTCTCCTTGACTAATAATCCAGTGGGGACTGGATAGGAGAACATCACCAGGCAAAGGCAGTCTTTCTTGGCCTGGAGAAGGGAAGGGCCTTGAGAAACATATGAAAGATGAGAAGGAAGGACAGAAGAGGGACTGAAGGGCAGCCAGAGGCAGAAGAAGAACCAGGAGCTGGAGAGAGATGGAGCCAGCCCTGGGAGGACTCACAGGCCCAGGGGGAGGCTCTCAGACTTCCAGTGACAACTCTGGGAAGGACAGTGGTGGGCTGGGGACAGGAAGTGCTTCTCTTTAGCAAGAGGGGCATTTACGTGGCAGGAAGTTGACAGTTTTCTCAAATGATAACCATTCTCTGACAGGGTGAGACTAGAGGGCATGGGAAGACATTTGAGGAGGGGGGTGCGGCTGACATCAAGGTGGAGGCTGAGTACCTGGACTGAACAGCTGTGATGGGATCAGAGAGCTGGGGGTCTCTGCAAGAACAGAAAGGCCAGAAACCCCGTCAACAAGCAGGGATGTGTGGAACTGCAGGCATCTAGGTGGGTGTAGATGCTCGTTAGTGAGCAACTGGCACACACCTGGGTGCAGACCTCAGTCAGTAGACAGGTGCTGCATATCTGCTACAAGCTAGACTCTGTTCCGGGCACTGGTGTCCACTGCAGAGACAAGGGCCGACTGAGAATGGAGGAGAGGACACTAGGAACTGTGCAGCATGGCTCAGTGGCTGGGAAGAATGTATCTGTGGAGAACCAACTGGACAGCATGTGGCTTTTCTTCAGCAACATGAGAGCAGGCCTAGATGGACCCCAGCCTGGAGAGTTATGGAAAGGGATGACAGAGAGGTGACGGGTGAGAGGGGTGCTGGGCTCTCAGCACGAAAACAGTTTGGCCAGTTACATCACCGCTGGACTTGCACATCACATATGTAAGCTAATCAGACGGACTGGCCAGCAGCCACCACGGAGGGCTGAACTGACATCTGCATTGCAGGTTCGCCACGTGTTAAACAGATCCTGCCCAACTCTAATATGTGCATGTTAAATGCGGATGCTGGGCTGGAGGGATGGCTCAGTGGTAGATGATTGTCTAGCATGTGTGAGGCTCTGGGTTCAATCCCCAGCACTGGCAGAGACAAGACAAGGGTCGATGCTGATAGGCCAGGGCTGGACTCTGAATTTCTCTGAGATCAATCCCAGGGACGTGCACAGGCTTCATCTTCAACCAACTCTGCAGATCTACTCAGCTCCTGGGCAAGGTCTGCAGAGCACTTTTACAAATTATTTTCTTTTTAATTAGAAAAAAAAATATTCCCATATGTATGGCATGATGCTTTGAAACACATACATTGTGGAATGGCTAAATAGAGCTAATTAACACACATTATCTCACATACTTACCTTGTTGCTCGGTTGGTGAGAACATTTAACATCTATCTCCCTTGCTGTTTTCAAGAATTAGTATGTTATTATTTACTATGGCCATTAAGTGGTACAACAGATTTCAAACATGCTTGTCCTAGCTAACCAAAATTTTGTATTCTTGACCAACAGGTCTCCAGCTCCCCACCTTTACTTCTGTGAGAGCTCATTTGTCCCACAGTCCTATGCTTTTTAGTGAGTCACCGGAGCCAGCCTACTGTTAGGCTTTTAGGCGCCCAGTGGCCTGTCTGACATGTAGATAGCTTGTAATAATCAATGATAATAGGAGTTTTCACACTACTGACATCCACAAGTGAGAGGACTCTGTGTACAGGAGGGTTGTTTTTGCTTCCCTTTGGAGGGTTGGTTGTTAAACAATTTATACACCCAAGGTTAGCCAACCTGCCATTAACAGTGTTAACCCTATACACTATACCCCTGGCCTCTGGGAAGCAAGCTCTGAGATGACCTCAGCTACAAGTTGATAACGAGACATCAACATAAAGGTGCCTGGGGGAGCCACTGAAGGACTTGACTTATCTGGTATACCAGGGCTGTCAACAGAGGCAAACACTCAGTATCACCCTATCTGTGCATCCGTGAGTCACCGAGAGAAGTAGAGTTGCAGTGGGAAAAGAAGAGCAGAGGCGTTGTGGGCAGAGCAACTTGCTGGAAATTCTCATCTCAGACCCTGTACTTTCCTGGCCATGTCTGGCCAGGACTGTCTTGTTGGAACTAACAGGCAGATACATTAGCTAGAAAAAATGGGCAGTGCATCTCAGCTACAGAGAAGGAAACTCGTTAATCTCCATCTGATTTACTTACTGACCTAAAACAAATGGAGGCAGATTAAAACAAAACAAACACCTAAACATCTAAAATGTCCAAAGAAAACCAATGGAATCGCCTTGGGTGATAATTTGAAGGAGAAAATGGAATCCCACTGCTGGGGGAAAAAAAAGAATCTTTCTCTCTCTCTTTTTGGACTTGCAGGGTATGCCCTTTTAATTTCCTCTTTCTTTTCTCTAAATTCTTTTTGATTTCACAAGCCTGCTTATTAAGATCACAAACTCTCCCAGGTCCCTCAGCTGTCTGGCAGATGAATCACTACCTAAGCTTCACTCAGGTTAGCCTCTGCAAAGCTGGAGCTCCAGAGACTAAATATGTCTACTGAACTGCCCATCAGATGATGCTGAGGCTCTGAAGAAGGTGCTGGCAGATAGGGGCATTCCAGAAGCTCCCAGCCCTTGAAAGAGGGAGGTTCCTGGGGGTGAACGCAGGGACACAGGCTCTGGTTCATGGGAACCATGGCTGGCCAGGGGTCCTGACATACAGGACACAAAGCTTCAGTCATTTGGGTTAGCTCCCAGGAAGCCTGGGGTGGTGCCTGGGAAAGAAGAGATTGCTGCTGTCTCTGGATATGGAGGAGAACAGAGGCCTTGGATGAATTCTCTATGCATTTGGGGTATGAGGACACAGAGGGTCTATGCATGTGTGCTCAATGGAGGGGTACAGTTTGCTGCAGCTTTGGGGGTCCACATCTCCTTTCCTTCCAGGGAAGATGGGGGATGGCTGAAGATCTGAGATGGCTGCATTCTAGGACCTCACAGGTGCTCCTTATCTCTAGCTTAACTCCTCCCACACATCCATGGCTCTCTGCAGGTGCCAATGACTAGGCAGGAGCCACTGAACTAAAAAGGTGCTACACCTCTGCTCTCTTAGTAAAGGAACAGAGGAAGTAGTGCAGAGATGGGGGGATCTCACTACTGAACCCAATCCCTGAAGGTCCCCAGAACCCACAGAACGATGGGATGGATTGCCAATGTCAGGCATGTCACACACAGCCACCCCAGAGCTTCTAAGCTTCTCCTTACTGGGCCTCTCTTCTAAGGAGCAGTGGAGCAGAGATGGGACAGGCCACAGCAGAGATGACGCTCTTAGAGGACTCAGGAGAGAAAGAGAAGAGCCAAAATTAGGGTCTGTTTAACCCACTGACATGGGACAGGGCCTGCTGGGTGGATATGAATGCAAGCTGGGACGTTGGTAACATCGAAGAGAGAGAGAAAGAAAAGGAGAAAGAATGTTTCAGAAATAGAGGCTTAGGCAGCCTGTATTATAACTGAACGGAGATGGGATGACGACAGTGTGTGTGTGGGGCAGGGCTCACTTCTAGTCAAAGGATGTCTTATGTTTACCATATGGATGCAGGAAGCCACTTTGGACTTACTGGACTCTCAGAGGTACTGGGGTGAAAGGCACATGAAAGAAAAGTTGTGGGGGTGTGCTTCAGCTAGCTCTGCCTGCTTGCCCTCAGGCTGGCAGGTCCCAGTCTGCAGAGACTGCAGCATGAAGGGGAAGGTATGCTGCTGCTTATGTCTTCCTGGAGGTGTTTTTTGGGAATGACTAACAAGCACAATGGTCTGTCTGTCTGTCTCTTTCCTATGGTGTTAGAGATCACGCATGCCAGGACTCTAGCACTAAGCTACAGCTCCAGGTCTACAGTCTTGAGGCGTTGAAGGCAGCTCTGCTGGGAGTCCTCTTCCACGCAGGATTTCCCAGTGTCAGAGGCTTCTACAGTGGGTAGCACTCAGAGTGCTAAACTACGGAAACATGGTTAAACACAAACAGGTGCCCTCTCCCCTCCAGCTCAGCACCAACAGGTGCCAATCACAACCAAAGCAGGTTATAAGTCTGATGATACCTTTACCTGTTCCGGATCCCACGACATCTCTGCTTGGTGACTCGGCCATGGCATCTGCGAGCCGTTCCCGTAGACCTTCCTCTGTGTGCTCCATGGAGGACATGTGCCGCAGCCCGAAGCCTTCAGGCCAGCTCCCACACACCTCCAGCAGGGTCACACTCCGGTCAAAGGTACCTGTGACACATGTGGGACATATGATGAGTCCATGCCGTCAGAGGGCAGGCTGTTCCCTGTCTACCTACCACCCATGGCCCACCATGTCCAGGGCTGCTTTAGTCCTTCCATCAGGAGAATGAAGGGTGGAGCACCCAGGAACAGAAATGCATAAGGCAGGGTACAAGAGCTCATGCCACTGGGTCTGAGAGCACACATGCATCAACGACCGATGCATCTCTGCACACATGGAGTTAAGATGGTCTCCGAAGGATGATGGCGTTCCTCTGGTCTTCAGAGACTTCTGAGAGCTAAGGCAAGGGAAAGGAATCCCTTTCCAGGGCCAACCCAAACAACTCTGCTTTTTCCCTGACACAATTGCTCTCTGTCTGTAATTTCAGAATGGTTAGAGCGGAGGGGTGTAACTCAGTTGAATGGTTACAGGGGAGAGGTGTAGCACGCATGAGACTGGGTACATGCCTGTAATCCCAGCACTTGGGAGGTAGAAGTCCCTGAAACACGACGAGTTTCAGGCACCAAGACACTATCTATAATCAAAGGCCCAGGGAGATAGCTCAGTGGCTGAAGCCCTTGAATGCAAGCATGAGGATCCAAGTCTGGATCTCTAGAACCCAGGTGATGCTGGGTGCAGAAGCACAATCATCTGTAATCCCAGCGTTCACACAGGGAGATGGAGCAAAGATGACAGAGACCCTGGAAGCTCCTGGGCAGCCAGCCTGCTGTACACAGTTGTATACAGCTGTCTCAAGCAAGGTGGAAGGTGAAGACTGACACTCAGGATTGTCCTCTGACCTCCATATATACACTGTGGCAAACATGTAAGTACACATTCACACACACACACGCACACACACACACATATACACACATGCATGTGTGCACGCATGTGCACTGTAACATACATGTAAGCGCACACACAGGCACACCACAAAGACTAATAAAACTGTGTGTGTGTGTGTTATGTAGCCTAAACTTAAGAACAAAAAGCTTCCTAAGCCATTGTTCTATAGCCTGTATCCAGCCCCAGTTACAGATGAGGCTAAGAGGTCAAGCAAGGCCTTAGAATGAACAGCAGGCCGTGACAGACGTGGTGCCAGGAGTCAAATGTGCTGATGCCTCGGTCTGGAACTCATTCTACCTCACTGCAGATTGGCTCCCAGCCGTCAGGGACATGGGCACGTCTGGGGTACCATTTCAGGGATGTGAGCGATACAGCTGGGTGATAGCATCTTCAACAAGGATCCTTCCTTAATCCAAATCTGTCCCCGAGTTCCAGAAAGTACACTGCGTTCTGCCGAATGCCAAGATTAGATGTTACATGCAAGATCACTTCAAAGTCTGAGCTGAAACCATTTGACTTTATTCTACGGCAAGTTCACTGGGAAAGCTTATTTCACCCAGTCTCTCTTGGAAAGAGATTATGGTCATGGTCTGTTGCTTTAAGCACATACCATTTCCCCCTCGATTAGGTAACTGAATCCACTATTTATTGGGCTTGGTTCCTGCCAGCACCAGGAGGACCAGGAAAAAATGCAAATGCCGATGTTTCCCCGAAGCTAAAAGTACATGAAACACACACTCTTTATCAGGTCTTGCTTCTCCTCTTTGATCAGCCGTCAGAAACTATCTTTCCACGGCGGGCAGGACTGGGCAGTGTCAGGGCACACTCGCTGCCACTGACAGGTGGTAATAGAGAGGGTGCGAGCCCCGGCCCCAGCGGGCGGCCCTGCCTGTGATAATGGCCGAAGCACGGAGGTGATAACCGTTAGTAAACACTCCGACAGCCGGTGCCTCCATACATCAGCAAAGTGGGCCTGATAATCCTGAACTCCCTGACCAGACAAAGGCCCTTGGCTGGCCCGTTGGGATTTATATGTGTGGCAAGGGTCATTGCTAGCTCCTGAATTTCATCAGGCAACTTTGGCTTTGATTTATTTCTCATCTAATTGTGAGGTAGATTCCTGACACAGGGAGGGTGGACAGAACCTACCTCCACTGGGTAGGGTTAGGATGGGGGTCTGAGGATCCAGGCACTGGGACTTGGCGTGGTGAAATGAGTGTCACAGATCCTTAAAGGGCCTAAGCTAAACGATAGCTGTGCAATTGCAGGAGCCAAGACCACTCCAGTGTTAGTAACAGCTCCCAGGAGGGTGTCCCCAAAGACGCCCGGCTGAGGACAGAAGATAAGCTTGCAGACCTACGCCCACTTGGTAATGTTGGGAAGGTGCCTCTAGCTGCTACATCCTCCTCTGAGATGGCACTGACAGGAGAGAGAGTCTCTGCTCCTGTCTCCAGGTTCCCCTCTGGAGGCTGCGCTCCCCTGAGCTCATTGAGAGGATCAAGAGTCCATCCTCACCGCTGATCTGGAGAGTCAGCCCTGGGAACTTACACTTAGTGACATCAGAAAAAAAGGTGGCCACCTTTTCTCTACTCACCTTGCTTTCTTTCAGAACCTGGAAGCCTGGCTACTCTCATGTCACAAGAGCACTCTAATAGGGAGTGGGTACTTTTTAAAAAAATTTATTCATTTATCTTTATGTACATTGGTGTTTTGCCTGCATGTATATCTGTATGAGGGTGTCAGATCCCCTGGAACGGGAGTTACAGACAGTTGCAAGCTGCCATGTGGGTGCTGGGAATAGAACCCGGGTCCTCTGGAAGAGTAACCAGTACTCATAACCCCTGAGCCACTTCTCTAGCCTGAATGGGGATACTTTTATATTTAGGGGGCAGGAGCAGGGAGCAGGAAGTATGTGCAAAGAGGGCTGACGCCAAGTCAAGGAGTTAAAAAAAAAAAAAAAAGAGAAATCAGAAAAAAGTTGTAGCAAGAGGGGTTTGAGTAAGAAATGAAACAACAAAAGAAGGGTTTGGGACAGACGGTAAAAGCAGGAATATGTACCTTTTTGGTCTTGGTTTTGAGACTGGCTTTTACTATGTAGTCCAGGCTAATCTTGCACTAGCAACTGTCCTGCCTCAGCCTCCTGCGGGCTGAGATTATAGATCTGTGTCAACATGCCTAGCTAGTACATAATATTTGAAGGGACAGAGTAACAGGGGAAAAGAACCAAGAGCCGGTGTAAGCTTGGAGACTGGAACCGGCCTGGGCTGACGCACACACTCTGATCTGTACTGCCGCCTAACTGAGGGCAGAAATCTCATGTCCCTCATGCAGGAAGATGGGAAAGGAGTGTCACCTCAGATCTGCTGTGGGGCTGAGCTAGGTCAAAGGAAGCACCTGACACATGAGTCTAACAGGTGTTTGAGGACACGTTGATACCATGGGGCACGGCCCAGTGAAAAAGTCTTTGTGTAGCATTCGGGAGGCCCTGGGTTTGATGGCCAGCCTTATAAGTAATAATAAAACAACAACAACAACAATCATCTTGATGATGATGATGTAATGATGCCAAGGAAGTGCACCTTTTGCCACTGGAGCCAGCACCATGCATTTTGGCCATCGCAATGATCCTGAGTGGTAGTATAGGTTTGCCTTACTTTGTAAGGGAGCTGAAGCACAGAGAGCTTAAGTGACACATTTGGAGTAGGTAAATGACAGACATGGAACCTGTCTCTTAATTCTTAAGTGTGGAGCTCATTCTGTTGGCTCCTATGAGGCTTCCTTCAGTGGCACCTGCTGTGGAGAACGGTGCTATGTAAAAATCACCTCCATCTTCCTACTGTGCGCTGAGAAGGCCTGTCACCTTCACACAGTCATCAAATATTGATCAGTGTCCACTCTGATATAAGTCAAGCCTCCTTCTGAGGGATGGGGAAAGGGCAGGAGGGGGAAGAGGAGCTGAATTCACAAAGCTGTGGGAAGCAGCAGTTAACGTCTCCTGAGCTAGAGAGACAGAAGGTAACTGGTTTTAACTGGTCTTCTTTTGGGAACTCTCCCTCTAGGTTTGCCTCCTACCCTATTATTCTCTGATTCTCACTTTCTAAGGTTGAGTTTAAGTCAGATCTGCTCAGGAAAACCCCGAGCAACTGGAGGACAATAAACACAAAGTCCCAGGCTCTGACAGTCTAAGAGGTGACTTTATTTTTTGGAGTAGAGTTGATGAAAACTATACATTTACCAACAAAAATACATGCCTGGGTCAGCTCAGTGGCAGAGTGCCTTCCTAGCTTACCTGAAACTCTACATCCAATCCCCAGCATGTACACACACACACACACACACACACACACACACACACACTGAAAGATATGTACCTGTCAGGCTGCAGTGTGACTCAGTGGTAGAATGTCCATCTAAGAAAATGTGAGATATGTTAGGCCCTAGAGTTTGGTCTCTAGCACTGAGAGAAAAAATAGTGTTTGCATTTAGAAAATTACTCGAGTAATTTCAGGGTGTTCAGGGGTGGCTTGAAGCTCATGTGCAGACTCAGGTTAATCTGAGGATCCGATAGATCATCCATTCCCATCCCTATCCCCATGCTGCTCATGTGCTCTGCCCTTCCAGGTAGTCTGGAAGTCCCTGAGGGCTTGTATTCCTCTACAGGGGGAGTAAGACCAGCACTCTGTCAGCCATGCTCACTCCAAACAGACTTGTGAACTGATTGATCCTGTTCACCTGAGAAAGGTGACAGCCGCTTTGGTCGATAGTCTCTGGACTGGGTGCCAGAGCCTGAACATCTGGGCCAAAATAAGCATCTAAGATTAAACAAGAGGAGGAAGGAAGGAGATCTGAAGCGGGCAGAGAGACACAGCACTCTGCTGCTTTCTGTGCACTTCAGAGCTGATGATTCTGAGGTTTGGACAGAACCAAGCCCATGGGGTCTGGGGTGGCCCAGGAAGTGACTGCAGGTGGGCTTCCCGAATCCTGATTCCTGGCTTGGCATCCTGTGCCAGTCCCTCTTCCCAGGTTCTTGGGTTTCAAAAACCCATTAAAAGCACGTTGTGGCAGCTGGAATGCTGGCACCCTGGGGACCGTGTGGGGAGCACATGTTCTGCCTTTGTGTACTATTGTCAAAGGGGCCAGGAGGCTGGGGGTAGGAGTGAGTCGGGTGGGAGGCATGCTCCTCTATGCCAGTAGTATCCAATCACACCCTTGTTGTTTGTGTCAATTAGACTCAACCAGGGTTGGAGTTTGTTGAAAACCTGCTGTGGAAAGATTGCCAGCCACGAAGGAGAGAGACCACACACCAAATGCAGAATCTGGTTAAGCAATGTTCCTCGAGACATGAGCCCTTCCAGGTGAGTTTATTGTAGTAACGATGCCCATGGCAACTAAAGTCCTAGCCATGATGCAGGTGTCCTGGGAGCCTCCTTGCCCCACTCTTCACAGATGTCGCTGACCCAAATGAAGCCCCCACGCTCTGGGGAGCACTGCTTTCTCCACCTTGCAGGCTAGCTATCATGAACACAGCTGAGGATGTTAGCTTCACCTGGAGCACTGGTCAGTTCTGTGTGTTAACCTGGGCTAACAGATGCCCAGATACATGCAAAGCACTTCTGGTTGCTTCTGGGAGGTAGGAGCTAGATGACCCTCTTTCACCAATGTGGATGGACACCGTCCCACTGAGGGCCTGAATGTAACGCAAAGGCAGGAGAAGGGAACACCTGTTCTCTCTGAGCTGGGATAGTGTCTTCTCTTGCCCTTAGAACTTAGTGTTCCTGGTTCCTGGGCTCTGGGCTTTGACTGGTCCTCAGGTCTTTGGATTGTAGACTTGCAACAGTGGGACTTCCCAGCTTCCATAACCATGAGTCCGTCCCCACAATAAATCAGGCTGCCTGCCTATATAAACTCCCACTGGTTCTATTCTTCTGGACAACCTTGACTAATGTTTGGTTACTACCTGTGTTGTATCCCTAAGCATATTTTTAACATGTTAGTAGCATGTTATTCATAACAGATTGGCTCATGTTAGAAGGGTAGGTAGGGTGAGAGGATATGAAGATTTCATCTTTCCCTCTTGATCCTTTAGGTTGGCTCACCAAATAACTCATATGCTGCATAACAATGTTCTGGTCTACATAGAAGGTGGTGGTTCATGAATTAATGGAACTGGACAGTTCTTCACCAAGGGACATCACGGCCATCACCACAGTGATGCATCACGGACAGGTTTGTGGGGATATCAGTAAGAACACGTCCACTATACTGCTAGTTACACAGAAGCATGGTACAAGAGGCCTCAGCGGCTCATGCCTGCAGTTCTAGTCCTCAGGAGACTGAAGCAGGAGGACTGCCAGGGTGTGGGTGGGATATGCTTGTAGTATATAATACACATGTATAAAGATGTCCTTATGCAACCCAGTACCATGTACAATGAAGATACACCAACCGGGAAAATAGTTGAAAAGAGTAGTCACGATTATGTGCAGTATAACACTTAGTAGTAAAAATGAAGAGCTGTTATCAGTTTATATATCATTACTTTAGAGAGCACATTCCTTTTATTTATTAAAAATGGTTGACTATAAAGCAGCTTGCTGGGTTCTGCAGAGAGTGGCCTCCCATAGCTTGTGTTTACTATATTTCTTAATTCCGAGAGACATCAGAGCTGGGATTTCTGGCTCAGGCCTGCAATCCCCGTACTTGAGAGGCAGAAGCCAGGATCACCGTGAGTTTCAGGCCCATCTGGATTACACAGCAAAATCCTGCCACAACACACAAACAGCTGGGTGGTGGTGGTGTACACCTTTGATCCCAGCACTCGGGAGCCAGAGTCAGGCAGATCTCTGTGAGTTTGAAGAAAGCCTGGTCTACAGAGTGAGTTCCAGGGCAGCCAGAGTTACAACAGAGAAACCCTGCCTTGAAAAACCAAAAACCAACCAACCAAACATAAACAAAATTGGGGAGGGGTAGATTCAAGTGAGTGGCTTGTATGTGTCATTTTGATTTGTACAAGTAGGGTTTAGGCTGTTCATACAACAAACAACCAATGTCAGAGACATTTTTCAGAACCTACCTCTGTTCACGACATGGTAAATAACTGTGCGATCCACACGCACAGACGGATGTGCTACACAGCAAGGCGTCTGGACTCCGGCTATCTGTTATGACGTGTATGAATGTGTGCATAACACACATATATTTTTACTCAGTGAGGAGTGACATCTGAGGTTGTCCTCTGACTGCTACAAGTGTGTTGTAGCATGTAAGTGCTTACACTCACTCACTCACACACATACACACCCCTCCGACACACAGAGAAAACAAGAATTAGGTGTAACTCAGGGTTTCAAGGTCACTTCAGATTTAAGGCTGTTGCCTTTGTAAGAGAAAGAGGAGATCACAGATACAGGGGGAAGATGGCATACGAGCCAGAACCAGAGGGACACCAACAGCCACTGGGAGCTAGAAGAGCAAGGGACAGTTCTCCTCTGGGGGTTTGGGGAGAAGCATGATCCTGCAGATACACCGATTTTAGACTTCTGGCTTCTAGAAATGTAAGAGGATCCATTTCTCTTGTGGTTTGTTTTGTTCTGTTCTGTTTTTTGAAACAGGGTTTCACTATGCAGCCCTGGTTGGCTGGAACTCACTACGTAACCCAGACTGGTCTTGAACTCAGACATCTACTTGTTTCTGGAATTACAGGGCTGATGTGAGTAATAGATCAGTTGGTATAAAAATGAATACAGCAAAAATGTTGGGAGGCCATTGTTTTTGACTGAGATCTTGCGCTAGGCCCTCTAAAGGCAAAAAAGACCAGGGCAAATCAAATCGAGTCGCTGATGATAAATGGCACACGATTACTCTGACTGTAAGGAAGCAGACAGATCTCAAAGCAGACAAGTTTTTCCTGAAAATAGGAGAGTCCAGTCTACTGAGTCAGTGTAATAATCCATGTGACTCTAACAAAACAATCTTTTAATACTTAAAAGAAAATAAAGGAATCTTCAGTAGCCTGAGGTCACCTACCATCTTCCCCTGTTCTGTTTCCTTGTCCCATCTTAAAAAACAAACCAAACCCTGAGAGCTCCGCTCTCATCTGTAGGAAGGCGATGCCCCCATTCTGCAAACAAAATCAATTATGTTTGTAACTGAACTTGTTATGACATTGTGTTTAGGTAGATACCTTGTAAAATGGGTACAGGGCCCAGATAGAAAATGGCCTCATGGCTCTGTGAGCAGCTGTGTTGGGGGTTGGGGGGTCTGTGGAATGCTTAGGAAGTGAAGTATGGGGGAACTATCAGGTGGGAAGACAAGTAGTTTGAGGAGCAGTCTTGAGGGAGACAGTGGCCATGTCAGCCTCTGGCTTGGAAACCCATCATTGAGGATGACTGCTGATGTGTGAGGTGCACAGCGAGAGCCTAGGACGGGGAATCAGAGGACATGGGTGGGTACATGTACCCCACTTCACTGGAGATGTCTGCTGGGGCTCAGGAGGGCCAGTGAAGGCTCTAAGGAAGGTTATGTCTCTTACATTCAATGCTCCCCTCACCTGAGGTGTAGACAGGAACTCCCAGCTCCCTAACTTTTTTTTTTTTTTTTTTTTGAGTCAGGGTCTGGCCTGCAATTCACAGTATAGACCACACTGGCCCCAAACTCACAGAGAACCATTTGTCTCTGCCTCCTGAGCGCTGGGATTAAAAGTCTGTACCACCACATGCAACAATTTGCCGACTTTTTAAATTAATAAATATATAAGCAAATAAGTAAACAGAAGCATAACATGGCAAGGGTAGAACGGGGCAGACCACAGCTGACAAGACCGGTACTCTACTACCTAAAGGGTAACCTGCAACATGCATTAAGACCAAAGATAAACTGACCTAAGAATGCCCCTTCTAGGAATGTACTCAAGGAACTGACCAGGAAGCAAAAAAACAACCTCCATGAATAAAGATTCTCACTGTCATCCTAACATAGCCTTTTTCAAGGTATGTGTTAAGTATGTATGACAGGTTATCATTTTCACAGTGGGTTATTGGACACTTAGGAAAAGGGGATCTTAAAAGTGAAGATTGTAATTATGTGGTGCTGGGGATTTCAAGAGAAGGCGGTACCCGTGCACTCTGATGCTGAGCAGCGTGCACCCATGCCCTAGGAATTCTTTATATAATGCTAAGTAAAAAATCAAGACAAAGGTATATGGTTGTGGGAAAACATTCCAAAGAACTTGTCATTGGGGGGGCTGGAGAGATGGCTCAGGGGTTATGGACACTGGCTGCTCTTCTAGAGGATACAGGTTTAATTCCACACGGGGGCTCTTAAGTCTGTAGCTTCAGGGGTCTGACACCCTCCTGTCTCCCGAGAGCACTTTCGTGCATTTATGCGTGCATGCAAACATAGATATACCTACACAATTCAAAACAAAATAAATTAACAAATAGTAAAACTTAGGCCAAAATGTTAACCATGATTGCCTGTGGGTAAGTTGGATTATAGGAGACCCTTCTGCTATTTATTTTCTACCATCTTACATAGGTTTCCTATAGTTTTTGTATTATCAGGGGGGAAAAAATGTTCGAAAGAGAAAAATGGCTTGGGAACGGCACAGAGGCGGGGTCAGGAGACTGCTGAAGCATGTGAGGGAGGTGCTGGACCTGCTGAGCTGCCTCCCTGGCAGTTCCTGCTCAGGGCTTGACTTGGTGGGAGGCAGGTGAGCTCCAGCTCCATGCTGACTCTTCTCTCAGTGGCCACGGCTGGCTGCACGCGATGTTGACTCACCCCCATGTACACACATTATTTCTCTTTAAAGTGTGTCAGGAATGTGAACCAACTTGCATTGAAAAATGGCAGAAGCTGTTCTACCTCTGTACTAACTTCATATGCCGGATATGAAAGGGCCAGATGGACAACTCTGAAGGAGTCAATTTGAGGAGCCCTTCACTTGTGTCCTCCCTCTGCTCCCCAATCATCTGGATAAACAGGGCACAGCTACCAAAGAAACATTCTTCAGTGACTGGCCAGGAATGCCTGAGCCCTTTCCACTGCTAGGTCACTGAGCAGAGCCTCTGCTGTCTGCTCGTGGATCTGGGGCCAGTCATCTCTATAGCCTCAGTATTCAGTCACCACTGGCTTCGCACTCAGGCTTCAGAGAACGGGAGTGGAGGTGGGGGTGTGGCTCTCCAAATGAGGCAGATGCTGGCTTTTTCCAAGACAGCTTAGGTAGGTAGCTTGCAAAGGCACCGTTTCCTCTGTATACTCTGGTCTGCTGCTGAGGGTGGCCAGCTAGGGTCTACCAGGCACCATGTCATGAGTTCCTACAGCAAGGCTCAGAGTGCTCTGCTACATAGACTCTCACCTCAGGAACCTAGGAACACCCAGATGGGAAAACTTCACAGAACTGTATCCGAAGGACAGCAAGAAGCCAAGCTGGCTTTTATAGGACAATAGCAAAGGATTAGGTCTGAGATCAGAGGGATATCAAGAAAGGGAAAGATGAACATTGCTGAGGCTGCTGCAGGACAGATATCTCCTTCCAAGGACAAAGGACACCTACAACTGAGGTTGATGCTATGGGTTCCAATTTACAGACAAAAGAACGGAGATAGATAGATAGATAGAGAAAGGTAAAAGATGACAATGTAAGGGTATGACCAGGATTCCGACCTGAAGTTCAGCTGAAGCCAGAGCTAGTACTTTCCCCCTCTGACACTTGTGATTGGGCCAGTCTGGATCAGACCAGAGCATTCCCACTAAAAACACTAAGTTGCTTTTGACAGACAGCCGCAGTGACAGTCAGGGGTTTATTTCCTCTTTTGGCAGCAAGTGTTTCCCACTGAACCATGCCCCTAGCCCTCTATTCTGACATTGAAATGGGTTCTTGTAGTCGGGCAGTGGGAGTGTGATTTCTGTCGTCCACAGCAAAGTCACTGCAGAGTACTGGGCTGAGACTCTGAGGTCGAACCTGGGCAGAGAAGCCTTCTCTTTTTATTACTCAAGGAAAACGTCTCTAACTACATCAGTATTGGGCTGGCAAGATGGCTCAGCAGGTTAAGGCATTGCTGCCAAGCCTGATAACCCGAGTTCAATCCCCAGGGCCCATATAGTAGGAGAGAACGGACTTCCATTAGTTGGTCTCTGACTTCTACATAAGCAAACTATGGCATCCAACCCCCCAAAAAAGGCAACCCCCCAAACTGTATTTATGACTTGACTCGAGGTGTGAAACCAATATACATAACACATTGGCTTTTATATTTGACCTTTGACCCTTTTCTCTGAGAACTCTCAATTCCTCAGGAGAGGCTTCAATCTCCTCAGTAGGCTAAGGTTGTCTGCAGGCCTGGCTTTGCAGGACCTGGATGCTGCCTGACCTGAATGGTTTTCAAAGACCTGGGAGGGACAGTGGGCAAACTGGCTTGGAAATGGAGTGAAGGTCACTTGCTCCTGTAAACTTGTGGCAATGCTTGTGAAGAGGAAGAGATAAAACCTGTCCTGCAGGAAGGTGACACCACAGTTAACTAGTTTGAGGCCCAGCCATTTTTGATTACACCAATCCGATTTTATAATTTTATAACTACAATTTTATAACTATAATTTTACCTAACTATAGAAGACTTTATAAATAGTGTTCTCAGCCAGGTGTTGTGGCACACGCCTTTGATCCCAGCACACCGATCTCTATGAGTTCAAGGCCAGCATGGTTTACATAGTGAGGACAGCCAGGACTATGTCAAGAGACCCCGTCTCACAAAACAACTGGTGTTCCTAGCATTTCTTCTTCCCTGCTCTTTATTTTTCCCTTTTCTGTTTTGAAACAGAGTTTTGGTCTGTTGTTCAGACTGGCCTTGGAACTCCTGGGCTCAAGTGATCCTCCTGCCTCAGCCTCTCACACACTTAGGACAACAAACCAGCAGTATTTCTCTGTAGTGCGGTCAGCCTTCTCCCTCGGAACCCATCGATGCTCTTACCCTGAGGGGCCAAACTGAAGCAGACATGGTGCTGGGGATAAGGTTCAGTTGGTAAAGTGCTGGCATGCACGAAGCCCTAGGATTGATCCCCGCCCTGCAGAAACGGCTCAGTGGCACACGCCTGTAATCCTAGCACCTAGAACAGAGCAGAAGGATCCATCCTCCAAGGTCATCCTTGGCTACGTAAGGAATTTGAGAGTTTGAGGCTAGTTTTGACCAAAGATTCTGTTTCAAATCTGACAAATGAGCGAGGAAAGAACAACAACAACAAGGGAAGCAGATTTTGAGCAGCAGAGGGCTTGGGAAGGCCTGGCTGGCCTGCTATTCACAGCCAAGCGTAGTAGAGAGGCTTATTGCTTCTGAGACTGCAAAGGGGTGGTGCCAGAGCCTGTGCAGAGAGAGCTGCAGGCTGTTTGTGCAGAGGGGTGTTTCCCGAGGCTGGGTGGCTGGGGTGAAACGTGGGGACAGAGTGGGTGAGAGGCCCCTGGAGACAGTGCTGCTCAGAACACCTCACACACTTTCACATAATGACTTCACCTGGACTGTGGAGTCACAGCAACTTCCTCCACAGGCTGACCCTGCTGTCAACTCTGCCTTAATGATGTAGATACTGAGGTTCTGGGTAGTCTGTCTCCAGCCTGGCAGTTCTGGCGCTACCTGTGAGGAGGCTCCCAGTGGCCACTTGAGGTAGGCAGAAGTTGGATGGCCAGGGAGACTGTTGACTGACAGGTACTTGCTTGGGGCCCTTGACTTACAGGGACTTCTCCGAGTCTCGCATCAAGCCTCATGTCTTAACCCTGTCACATATGTGAGTGGCATGGGGGCTCAGCCCGAGCCTGGTATTTCTTGAATTGAACACATGCTGTGTTCCGGGCCCTTCTATGCCTGAAACAGTCAGTACCTGGGAATTGTCATTTCCTGTCTTGACATGTCAAAGCTTTCTGGCTGGTCACATTGACTCAGCTATCCAAGCATGGAAGCCAGGGAGGGTGTAGGGAAAAGCCAAGAAGCTTCAGGAACAACACAGGGTGTGCAGCGAGGCATAGAGACTGTAACAATGACAACAATGCCCACTACACCCTCAAGGCTATGCCCTTCACAGGGTACTTTCCCAGGCTAGCATGCCCTTAATTCTCACAACACCCTGGGGAGGGAGATGAGGAGACTGTCACCAGCTTCCACCTCCTGCCTGGGGAAGCTCAGGGAAGTGAAGGGTGGGGCCGGGCCTCAGAGAGAGAAACCCAGTCTTATGCTGTCCACCTTTGCTATCAGAGTGTGGTCCGCCCACTGCAGAGGGAGCTGTGGTACCTGGAGATTGGCTAGACAAGTTTCAAGCCAGGCATGGAGGTGATTATCTGAAATTCTAGCAGTTAAGAGGCAGAAATGGGGGAGGATCATGTGTTTGAGGCCAGCCTGGGCTACAAAGTTAGCTCAAAAATCTTGGGGGGTGGGGAGGGGAGAACCACCTCAGATCCTACCCAGATTTTACCTCACAAGATCCTGCATCTTATAAGATCTCCAGGACAGAGGCTGGGGATGTGGCTGAGTAGAAAGAAGTCCTACCCTGGGTTTAATCCCCAGTACCACATAATCTGGGTGTGGTGGCACAAACCTGTAATCCTAGCTCTGGAGATATAGAGGCAGGAGGATGAGAAGTCCACAGTCATCCTTGGCTACATGGTGACTTTGAGGTTAGCCTGAGCTACATGAGACTCTGTCTTCAAAAAAATAAAAATACCTCCAGGGCACCTAGCACATACTAACGCTGGAGAGTAACTGCTTATCCACTGTGGCCTGTCTTTCCCCTAAAGTAATTACCAGGTGTTGTCTCACAGTCTATCTGGGCCTCAGTACTCTTAAAAACAAGGCAGCTGAGACCCGGGCTGGGCATGGGACATGCCCCTGACAGAAGCAGGACAGGCTCATTTGTCTTGAGAGCAGACTTGGGTCCATCACATTGGCTTATTTACCCAACTGACGGTTCAGTGGCTCTCCCTGTCCTCCTCACACTATGCTCAGAGCTCAAGCTCCAGGCTCCCCACGGCTGCATGGCCGGGCCTGCCCCCTTGGTTCCATTCAGCCTCAATAGTGAGTGTTAACCCCAGTTTTGGGGGCCCAAATCAACATTCTCTTTAGACAAATGAGGCACCTTCCAGCCTTGTGCTCCCATATAGGCCTTGGATAGGAGGGCAGGGCACCGGGGATGTGTGTGAACAGACACAGGGTGAGCCAAGGCTCCTGACATCTCTATTTCTTCCCCCCTCTCTTGCTTAGAGGGGAAACCTTGGTAACCCCAACTTTAACACTGCACAAGCCTATTGAGAGGGTCTTATAAAAAGCTCATTTCATTAGTAGGTGTGAAAAATGCCCAAACCACTGTGTGAACCTGGTTATGATTTCCCCTTGGCCCACTGTATGCCGAGTTTGATGTCTGTGGATAAAGAGATCTCTAGGCAAGAGCCTGATCCCCCCAACCCCCTCCAGCTGCTTCCCTCACTTCTACTCCATAGAGGCCAATCAGGATGTTATTCATTTCCCTCCCTAAGAGGCCAGTTCAAAAAGGCCAGAAGAGCCCTTCTCTTCTCCCTTCCTTGTTAAAAAAAATGCCAGTTTCTCCCATGAGGAGGAAGCAACATATTTTGTTTCTGCTACATCTAGGCAAAGATCAGATTTATAGTCAGCCCAGAATGACTGTTGGTGCATGTAGCTACCTAGCTATCTTTTTCATCTTTGGATCTGAGGTATGCCATTGTTTAGAGGAAGAGCAGATTCATCTATAAGGAGAGGGGCACCACGGCCCTCCAGGAGGGGCCTGGAGACCTCATGTTACTGTATCAGACACAGACCTGCCATCTATCCTTGAATTAGGGGGAACAGCTGGGCGAAGGAATTAACTTCTCCCTGTATTTCATTTGAGTTTTTAGAAATGCCTTTAGGGTTGAAAAGCTACTAAAACAGCTTCTTGGTACCCCCTCAGCCTGCTGGGGGGGAGCATGTAAAAATAATGTCTATTGTAGAAATACCCACTCCATCCGCTCAATGAACTTGCAATGTCACCCCAACCTTCCTCAGCCAGCCATTAATTCTTTCCAGGCAGCCCTGTAGGAGGCCTGGCACCGGCACTAGGATCCTCTGTTGCAGGAGGTGGCTCCTTGTTCTCAGGATGCAGAACGGGGCAACATCCCCTTTCCAAGAAGCCCTACCTTTGGAGCCTGCCCTCAGGGCTTATGGCAGCCACTTGGATCCTTTGAGCCTGTCTGGAATGCGTCTCTTCACTAGGTACCTTTTTAGTTAGACTTTGCTTTTGAAGCCACTGGGGGTGGAGGCAGAGTCTTTGTGGGGACCAGGTGGTGAAGCCTCAAACTTGCTGCTGTGCACAGTCCTCAGTCAGGCCAAGAGTGAAAAGCAGAGTGCTAAATTCTAGCTTGGCTGTGTCCTACCTTAGGACACTGGTGTGTCCCTAGTGCAGACCAGCCTCCTGGGGCCTTTGTTTTCCCTGCTGTGTGAGGAGACTAATATTGCTAGTTATTCCTGGTCTAAAGCATGCTGGGATTAGGATGCAAGTGTATACTGCAGAACCTAAGACCCTCTGTGTGTCACTGGAACGTAACAGTTTTTACTCCCAGAAGCTGGGTGGCCTTAGTTGGTACTTCTGTCCCTCTGCTTCCTGATTCTTTGATACACAAGGAATACATGCAGCTGGTCTTTAGGCTCCTTTTGTTTGTTTGTTTGTTTTGAGAGGGTCTCTCTATGTAGTCCAAGCTGTCCTCCAATTCCACAGATTCTCCTGCCTCAGCCTCCAAGGCGCAGGAATTACAGGCATGTGACACATGCCTGGCTCCTGGAAATCCCTATGCCTCTTCAGAGGCACATTCTTGAGTTTTCTATTCAGTAGCTCCAGTCTCCCTGATATAGTAATGTGAGTAAAATTTATACCTCCATGCATCTTGAAGGACAAGGTTCCAATGCTAGTTTGGAAAGGATTATTTATCCCAACTCTTACAAATATATGGCAGTACGTGAACTTCACAAAGTTTACGTACACAGTTTGTACACACGTACAAAGTTTCACACACAGGGCACAGGTCCCCCTAATTATTTGTCTGTCTACCTATTTTATCTGTTTTTGAGGTGGTGTCTCGCTCTGTAGTCCAGGCTGGTCTGGAACCCATGTTGTGGCCCACACTGGCTATGAAGATCCTCCTGTCTTTGCCTCTGGGGTGCTAAGATTACAGATGTGAGCTGGCCCTCTGAACCACCTCTATGCCTAGTAAAGACAAAGGCTTTATTTATACATGAGCCCCGAGAGTATGTGCATCGGGAACACTTCATGAACTTCACCACTGGGGACACTGGGCCCATTAGGTCTCAAACATGTCAACAAACTGAACCTGGGATTTCCATGGCAACAACCAAAAAATGTCCGCTGTCTACATAGGGTACTTCTTCCACACTTCTTTAATAGTTAGTTTTTAAACATTATGGTGCCTTGTTTTTGGAACACTGGATTATGTTCAGGTCTGTTATTCAAAACATGGAATGGGCAGACTGTCTACACCAGAGGGCAGTGAGGGGCGCCGGCCTGGAGACTTTCACAGAGGTAGAGCTGGGCCAGTTGTAAGTGCAGGGTTTCTGCTGCACTCCTGAATATCTGGTCACTCTGAAACTCTCCTGTAGGCCAACAGCTTAGCATGTCCACCTTCAGGTGTCGGAGGGACTCACGACACTTGTCCCATCAGGTACCGTGGCCATGAGGATTCTCCAGAACTTGAAGAGACCCAACATTAGAAAGGTCAGATGGTGTCTGTGTGCAGGCTGGAGAGCAGGAGTGACCTGGGTGGTCAGCAGGAACCCCCAGGTCATTGTAAAAATGGCCTCTGGAGAAGAAGTGGAAGAGAAGGAAAAAAAAATGTCCATCTGGTCTTGGGGCATCTTTCCTAGATGTCCCTAAAGAGAAAAGCCATGCCAGGCTTGGCATATGTCTGCAATCACAGCACTTGGAAGGTGGAGGCAGGAGGAAGGTGATCCTCAGCTACACTGTGAATTTGAGGCCATCCTGGGCTACACAAGATTTTGTATAACAGAAACAACAGACAAAAAACAAAAACAAAAAACAAGATAGAAAAAAAAAATCTCTGAGGTCAGGAAAGCTCGTGAGTGTCTTTTCACCGCCATTGCAGCTTAGGGGGCATAAGGGGGTCCCTTGGGCAGCTGCACAGTATAAAGAAAAGCAGGCTACTCTGGGGACCCCACCTTTGCTCTGTGCCCTCTGGTTTTCCTCTCCCACCTTGCTGCCCTGAAGCCTCTCCCAAGGCCTTGCTTTAGTCCATCTGCAATGGAAAGTTTTGTGCTTCTACAGGACCCACACTTGTGATGGGCAATACACTGTCAACTAGAAAAATCTGGAATCCCCTAGGAGAGAAGCTTCTGGGCACATCTGTGAAGGAGTTTCTAGGCTTACTCACTGAGATGGGAAGACCCACCTTAACTGTGGGTGGAGTCATTGCATGGACTGGAATCCCAGAATTACTAAGAGGAGAGTGAGCTGAAGGCTGGCCTTTACTCACCACTTCCTGACTGTGGACACTATGTGACCAGCTGCTTCATGCTCCCCCTTCCGTGCTATCACAGACCCTGGAACTGTGAGTCCAAATAAACCTTTCTTTTCTTAAGTTAATTTTGTTAGGTCATATAAATCTCTTTTTTTCTACGCACACTTCTCCTGCATGAGCGGTCTAGCCCAAGTATTATAATATCAACCACCTGCATGCAGGAGACCTCCCAGATTGTCTCATGAGCTTCTCTCCTGGGCTCCAAACATGTCCCTGCAGAGAAATTCACACAAATGCCCATGGGCACTTCCAACCCAGCAGCCCCAGAGCAATTTATGTTCCTCCCTTCAGTGGGTGGCAGCATTCTCCTCAGTGTCCCCACTGGCTTTGACCATTTCTGTCATCTGTGTAGTCAGGAAGGCCTTGGATCTTACTTTTTCGTGGCTCGTGGGTTTGTCTTTTGCTCTCCGCAGCCCTGGCCCTTACTTGAATCATTCCAACTGTCTTTAAACTAGCCTCCCTGCTGCATTAATATGGCTTCCCTTCAATCTCTTCCTTCAGCCACCTAGTGACCTTTTCTATGATGCAAATTTGTCCTTAGGATGAAGACTTGCCAGAGCAATCACCACCTGGCCCCTACCAGGTCTCCAGACTCTACACCTCCACACTGCCCCTTGCCTTGCATCTAGAATGTTCTTCCCTGTCCACATCCTATTCTGGATCTGACATGAGCCTTCCTGAAGCCCCCCCCGCCCAGTACTGTAGTCTCATTTCCCACTTTGTACCATAGCTGAATCAATTTAAACCCCACAGGTGCCTACTGGGACAGGTGATGAGGATTTTGATAAAAGTCACAGATTAGGAATAGGATCAAGAGCCACAAAATAGTTTTGGTCCATCTTTCCCAGGAGATTCTGATTCCCCGAAGGGCAACATCTGTTCTTTCTTTCTTTTTTTAGAACTGTCTCCTGTGCACAGCCCCAGTTCCTGGCAGTTAGCGTGAAGGCAAGGAAGAAATCAAGGTTACCCTGAAGAAGAGGGTAAGAATACCGTGATGCCAGGATCTGAATATTTAGCATTTGAAGAACAGTTTTATAGGGAAGGAAACAGCTTGTTGTTTGTGGCCCTAGGCAGGATGCAGAGGGAGGAGACTATAAGCAGGTGTATTTCAGCATGTGAGGTGGTGTCAGGTGACCAAACAAGCTGCCTCCTGCAGCCTCAAGGCTCATTCTGAGCACCAGCTCCTCTGGGAAGCTGTCCTGGGTCTACCTGCCCACAGCTTGTTCTACCCACTGCCCCCTATATGGCACACAGTGATTCTGGGGCTTTGAAGTCCTTTTTCTGTCACCTATGAACTGCACAACCTGGACAATTTCCTTACCTTTCTGAGCTCGCTTTCATCATCTATGAAATGGGCATAACAACATATACTAGCGCATGGACTCCAGCAAATGTTTCATTGAGCTCCCTCCCCATGGGTCCCATAGTGACCTGTGACATTCCTCTGTTTCAGGTCTGCAGAGACTGGATTAGGTTTCAGAGCTGGACTCTGAGTCTAAGCCTTTGGGCATTTCAGACAGCATTCTCCACAGGCATTAAACAGAACTTTTCTCCCTGGTTTTTCAATTACACTAAAATAACCCATCAGTCAAAGTACTTGCTTCTCCAAGGGAATACAAATGCACTGTGAATTACATCACCTCTTCCTGAGGGATGATCTGCCAATCGGGACAGAAGCTCAGAGCTTACAACATCTGCAAGGGCCTAGAGCTTTTCACCCTTCTACTGGCCTTTGAAGACCTTCTAAGTCAGCCTCTGGCTTCAGTGGAGACTGTGGCACCTATACCATCGCTACCTCCTTAGCCAGCCCTGACGGCCGCCAGGAAAGTGTGTGACTCAGGTGTGAGACTAAACTTGGCTCCCACTGGGGAGATTCTCAGTGGGTAAAGGCACTTGCCTCCAAGCCTGTTGACCTGAGTTCGATCCCTGGGACTTGCCTGGTGGAAAGAGAGAACTGACTCCTGAAAACTGTCCTCTGACCTCTCCATACAATGTGTTGTGGCAGGTGTGCTGTGTGCAGTGTCCCCGCCCACTCGACACCCAATCACACACTAAATAAAATATCGGAAAAATTACACTTGGCCTTGAAACTCACTGCCCGCCACATACCAGTGACTTTCACCATCGCCCCAATAAGACATTTACCTAGATCTTGACATAGTGCAAATAGCACACCTGGTTGGTTTAGGCTTAGAAACCCCACATCTCCATCACGGAACTTCCTATTTACCTATCTCTGTCCCTTCCTTATCCTTACCGATAATACTGTCTGACTTCACTAAACCATCAGCTCCTGGAGCTCTCAATCCACTGGCTTCCTCCTTGTGACAATTTTCACTGTGTTGGCTAGTTTTATGTCAACTCAACACAAGCTAGTGTCACTGGAGAAGAAGCCTTAATTGAGAAATTTCCTCCATAAGATCCTGCCTTAGGCGAGTCTGAAGGACATTTTCTTAATTAGTGACAGATGTGGGAGGGCCTGGCTCACTGTTATTGGGACCACCCCTGGGCAGGTGGTCCTGGGTTCTATAAAAAAGCAGGCTGACAAGCCATGGGGAGCAAGCAGCAAGCAACACCCCTCCATAGCTGCTATATCAGCTCCTGCCTCAGGTTCCTGCCCTGTTTGAGTTCCTGTCCTGACTTCCCTCAATGATGAACAATGATGTGGAAGTGTAAGCCCAATAAGAACCCTCCCTCACCCCCCACCCACACCAAGTTGCTTTGGTCATACTGTTTTCATCAGAGCAACAGTATAACCCTAACTAAGACACTGTCTATCCCAGAATTCAGGCCTCACAGACAGACTGATAAGACTGGAACCAAGCCATCTGCATCTTTTCCCTCCTCCTGGTGTGGCTGCCATGCCCGGGATATGCCTTCCAATCACTGATTTCCATGGCTCTGCTTCAGTGGGGCTGGATGGAGAAGAGCACACACTCAGGTCACCTGGTGCCATAAGAAATTTACCAGCTGGACCCTGCTTGCTCCCAACCTTTCTTCAGTCTTTCCATTTGTTTCTGGTCAGTTCCCTCCTGTCCTCCCCTCTGTTCAAGCCCCCCAAACCTGTCACAACTCTCACCTCATTCTTGGCAGATGACCTACCAGCTAACTGCCTTTGGGACATCTTTTCTAGTTCTTTCTTTTAAAGATTCAGAAGTCCGTGCATCTTAAAAGCAACTCAGTGTAGGAGCAACAAAGCAGAATACAGCCCCTGAAGAGTCTTTCAGCAGCCAACTGGGCACGGCAGAGTCACCTCTGATGAGGAAGAGGAGGTGTGGGAAGGAGGCTGGGACCAGAGGACCTCTCTGCCCGCCTCTTCTTCCTGCTGAACACATTCTGCAGAGGCTTTGATTTTGCCCTTGTCACTTCTGTTCTGCATCACACAGCTGGTGCTGCCTGAGGCCAAGTGGTGTCCTAAGATGGTCACAGTAATGACAGTGGCAAGCCCCTGCCCCAGGCAGAATGCTTATAATCCAGCTTATCCTGCGTCTCCCCAAATGAGAAGGGATGGCTTCTGTAAGGCTGTGAGTGTGTATGTGCATATGTGTGTGTGTATGTGTCTGTGTGTGTGTTTGTATGCATGCATGCGTGAGTGTGTGTTTATATATGTGTGCATGCATATGTGTGTGTATATGTGTGTGTATGTGTATATGTGTGTATGTGTGCATGTGTATACCTGTGAGTCTGTGTCTGTGCGTGTGTGTGCATGTGTGAGAGTTTGTGTGTGTAGTGTGTATGCATGTGCATGTGTGTGAGTGAGTGTATATGTGAGTGTGTATGTGTATGTGTGTATGTGTGTGCATATGTGTGTATGTGTGTGAGTGTATGTATGTGCATGCATGTACTTGTGTCTATGTGTGTGCATGTATGTGTGTGTTCAGTTAATAACCAAAAAATGCCCATCCTGCCTGGCAAACGAGGGACTGGAGTGACTGCCCATCTTTGCCACAGTCACTAACTTCCTCAGCGATGTAGCCCTGAAACTTGACTAGGCTCATCTGTCCCTCTCTTCCCTTTTGCTAAGCCTCCAACACACTGCTTCCTTCTTCCCTCGGACCCTACAGCTCTTCCTAGCTCTTCTTTTGATTACGGGTAGATGGTTTCTTCTGGGAGGCCACCTCTGACCTCTCCTGGGTTAGGTCAGGTGTGCACGTCAGTAAACACAGCAAATACACATTCTGCTGGTCCCACTGGCTTACCTTCTAGTCTTCTAGACCAGTGGTTCTTGACCCTCCTAACGCTGCGACTCTGTAATACAGTTCCTCATGTTGTGGTGCCCCCCCCAACCATAAAAATTATTTTCGATACTACTTTGCAACTGTAATTTTGCTACTGTTATGAATCACAATGTAAATATATGATGTGCAGATGGTCTTAGGTGACCCCTGTGAAAGAGTCATTCAACCCCCAAAAGGGTCATGACCTGCAGGTTGAGAACTGCTGTTCTAGAACACCATCCACATGAGAGCAGATGCTTTGTTCTCTGCAGTATCCCAAAAACTTAGCACTCGCTGCCTTGAATGTCAGGGTTCGGTCTCAGAGAAGTGCAGTTTCCACATGGAAAGAAAGTCTCACTAAGAACACAGTGAGCCTGAGAGGGTGCCACAGTCACCCTCTACTGGTGTCACATGCACGGCTCCAGCCCTCAGCACAGGGGCTTGAAGGAAGAAGCAACTGGTAAGAGGTTGGTCCTGGTACCATCAGAGAATGACCAGGGCAGGTGAACACAGGATCCTCTAAGCAGAGTTTGCTGCCTCCGGCTCCATAGTAGCACCTCTGGGCTTACTTACCAGAGGGGCTCCTTGTGAAGCCCTCTGGGTTTCACTGAAAAGCTCATCTGGATTGGGGCTTTGTGCCAATTACCAGTTCCCTCTACCTGACCCTCAGACTTCCAGCTCAAGCTGCCTTACCAAGTAATCTTATTACTGACCCTCACCTGTCTTAGATCTTCTTGTCAAACACATTTCATCTGGCAGACTGCATCTGAGTCTGCATCCAGTCAGGATGGCCTGACTTCAGCACCCAGGTACCCCAGAGAGCCCCAGACCCTGTGGAAGGCAGAGGGTGGGGGTGGGAAGGTCTGGAGAGGTACCCACTAAGGAGGCTGAGCTGAGCAGAGACACTGACACAGATTTGCTTCTCTCCCTAGGCAGAATGCCCAACTGGCACTGATTTTAGAGGAACTAAGCAGCTTTTGACTTAGACAGAGGATAATCACAAGTTCCTGGAGGATAATGTCGAGAAGGGATTCTGTCAGGAGAGACATCTGATCATACTCAGAGTTGGGAGGGGACCGGAAGTGGAGTGTTAGTGTGCTTGTATCCATGTTAGGGTACAACTTCTGCAGGTACTTGCATAGCTGGTACTCTCTATTTTGTTTTTATTTGGTAGCCCAGGCTAGCCTTAAACTCCTGGTGATCTCCCTGCCTCAGCTCTAAAGTGCTTGAACGTCCATACTTGGCTTTAACCATTATTTCTTGCACACAATAAGCACTATCATTAACTATTACTGTTACTGGAGCACCGGGGATTGAGACAGAGCTTTGCCCAGTGTTATTCCACCACGATACTGCATCTCAGGTCCCTCAACCTGTACTTCTCAAATGGGGCAATCCATCAATTCGTGAGTCGTTCTTGTTTTGTTTTTTATTGTCTGTGTTTTGAGACAGGGTATTGCTATGTAATCCAGGCTTGTCTCGAACTTGTGATTCCTCTGTGTCAGCCTTCTAAGAGTTGATATGACAGGTGCAAAGTTCCACATCTAGGGAGCTTTTCAAATGTATGGCTTAGATCAGAATTTCTTAAGACAGAAAGATAGACGCTCTGGCACCCGAGTCTGTAAAAGGCTCAGCATGTGCTTCTCTGTCACCTGAAACCATGCCTAGATCTTACTCCTCTTAAGTTCAGCATCTGTGCTTTGGTTCATTAGTACATAGAGAGCAGGGGCAGTCCTGCCAAAGTCTATCAGAGGCCACCAGACCACCGTGGCACATGTACCAGAGAGGGTTCAATAGAAGGGCTCATTCTCCTGTTCCAGATGTCATTTTCTAGAAATATTACCATCCCCATCCTATAGAGCACTGGCCCTGGCCAGTGTGTCCAGGAAGGCTCACCAAGGACAACCTAGGACAACCAGGGCTTCATAGAGAGACCCTGGCTCAAAACAAACAAGCAACAAAAACAAACAAATACATAAATAAATAAGATCTTTTTAAAAAAAAATGGTTATCAGATCATTCTGAAAGTGAATGTTCGTTTATGGACTGTGCTGGGTGCTAAATTTAAGATATTTTAGGGACTTTAGGAATAGCCATGAACACCTAGGTGGTTCAGAGAGGGCAGAGTAGAGGCCGGTAACCACTATTTCTCTGAGTCTGTCTTGGAGGCTCAAGATAAGATGAAATTAAAAAAAAAAAAAGGACATCTCAAACTAGCCTCCCTCTGTGGCTATTGATGACCTTGAACATCTGGTCCTCCCAAGTACAGGCATACCATCACGCCCCACATCTGGTTTATACACTGCTGGGGATGAAATCCAGGGCTCTGTGCATGCAAAGCAAGCACTCTAACTGAACTATGGCCTCAGCCCTAAGAACTTCCTTCTCTGCATCCCCACACCAGTGCTGGGACTTGAATTTAGGGCCTCGCTTTACCACTTGAGGCAAGTGCTTTACCACTAAGCTATATTCCTGGTCACTAGCAATGTTTCCTAACTGTAACTTTGAATCGGTGTACTGCCTCCTAAGGGAAGGCAG
Source organism: Cricetomys ansorgei (assembly GCA_026225945.1). NCBI lineage: Eukaryota > Metazoa > Chordata > Mammalia > Rodentia > Nesomyidae > Cricetomys > Cricetomys ansorgei. The sequence goes on from JAMJFZ010001592.1 coordinate 49,996, forward strand.
TTAAGAGGCTGTTGGAAACACACTGGACTTGGAATCAGAGACCTGGACCCATCACCAAGTAGCTGAGTGTTGCTGTGTGAATAGCTGCCTACCCAGGCCTCAGTGTCCATTGTCCAGTGAGAAAGTAACCTTTGCCGCCCACCTCAAGAGTTGCTAGGAGTCAAGTGCACTCACTCACCTTTTCCTGAATAGTCACTCACAGCTCGGAGAAAGCACGCCAGGCTCGCTGCTCTTAGACTGGTGATCACTTCGGCCATCCTCCCTGCTAAATCGCTCACTAGGTTTCCCCAGACACTTGGAAGAAGGAGACCTGGAGTCTGCACCTGAGTACTAGGCGCCTTTCTTCGACTTCAGTGTCCTCTCCATCAATGTACTACGTTCCGCCCTCTCTGGTCATCAACATGCTAGTATCCCCACTCCCCCCCCACCCCCCACTAATAAAAAGAAAGAAAGAGAGATCCATTTGGCTCCATTTCCTCCTCCCTAGCTACTTCCCCGTGTCTCTTCTGCTTTTAATGGAAACTCCTTGAAAGAGAAGACTGGCTTTGCTGTCTACAGTTTCTTCCCTCTTTCTTTGAAGTCATTCCGATCAGGTTTTTGCCTCCGCCTCTCCTGAATCCGCTCTTCCAAAGTCACTGACTAACATCTAGGAGTGTACTCCTCTTCTCACTCGGCTCCCAGGACTCCACTTTACCTGGCGTCCCTCCAATATGCTTCCAGGTACCTGTCGTCTACCTCCTGTCTCTGACTATGGTGCCTGGCATTCTCAGAGGGCCTTCCATTCTAAGATCAGCCCAAACTCTGTTCACAGAGATATGGACATGGATAGCAATCTCTAAGTGTTGAGATTTTCAAGTTTCCCAGCCAAGCTTTAGTCTGGTCGAGAGAATACTAGAAAGCTAAGGGGGTTTGAGCCACACGAGTAGAGTACAATGATATACAGGCACAATGGAAATATAAAGAAAACAAGTATTTTATAACAATTACAAAAAACTACAAAAGAGAAAGGATCGGAATGCTAAGGACTCCATGATCCTTCAAGTTTCTCTCTCATCACGCCTGTACTTCTGAGTGTGATGTGAGCCAGTGCTTGGGTCTCACTGAGATCAAGGCCTTCCTTCACCAGCTTTCTAGCATTCCCTAAAGATGGAGGATGGTAGATATTGGGGATAATTGCCACCGTTGACATCTGGGCTCAGGACAAGCGCTGTGGATGGCTGCCTTCCGCAGTTCCTGAGAACAACCACGCCAGGAGACAGAGTACAAAAAGAACATGAAGAAATGGGAGAATCTGGCCAGTTTTTGTGATACTCTGTTTTGAGATCAAGATGTTAGACTCTGGCTGAGAAATAGGTGTGCAGAGGAATGTGAGTGCTCAGAGGAGAGAGACAAGGGTTTCTTCTTCTTCTGTTTGCTAAGTGCCCCTGTTGGGCTTCCCACTTTTGAAGACTGATAATGGCACACACCTTCTCAGTGTCACAGAGGAAAACTGCTCTTTCTGGGAAAATGAAAAGCCGTTAGTCAGGATGTGGCTGGCAGGTGCTGCGCTCCCAAACAGGGCCCCTACGCCAGGTCTATGGTGATGGTGGCTTCCTGCCCTGGGAAGGACCTTCTCCCTCAGCCCAGGTGGAGCCCAACTCAGCTCTGCAAACTCTTACCTCCACTCAGCCAACAATGCTAGAGAAACATCTGCTAACCCTAACCTTCTCCTTCCCCAAAGAAATGATTAAAAAGTTAAAGAAACACTTCCATATGGAAGACTCCAATCTCAACAGGTCACCGTAAGATACTTCAAACACAATAAAACAGGAAGAGCTAAAAAAAAACAAAAAAACAAAACAGAGAAGTTCATAGAACCCACACGATCTTTTATAAAAGGGGGAAAAAAAGCCCTGGGTAACTTTACACAGTTCAGAACACCATTTGGCAGTTAAGTATGCCCTTAATCTGCCCAATTTACTTATTATAGTCAAGGTTTAGAAGAATGAGAGCAGTGGCCAAAAATGCTGCAATAAACTCTATTCCTAAAGCAAACTTACAAAATGAATTAACTTGTCTGGCTAAATATTTTAAAGTTGAAAGTGTTCATGTCCCCCCTCCCTAGCCTGCCCAAGGAAAAGACAGAGTCCTTTAAAATCAGAACCACTTGAGTGGACTGATGGGTATTCAACCAACATCCACTTACCCGGCCCCTGTAATAAGAGGGATCCAGGACTAGTTGTTCTAGTTACCACATCAAGGGTGACTTCAAGCATAGCTTTGAGGTGCTTAGACATGGGGAAGACACTGAAGACATAAAGGAGGGTTGAGTGCAGGTGGGGAGAGGCTGCCCACAGACCAGCCAGACCTGGCTATGTCTTAGTTCTGAAGAAGGTACTTCATGCCACCGAATCTGTTTCTCCAACTATAAAGCAAGGGCAGAAATCATAGGCATCCTGTCAGCTGTTGGTACCAGGGAGAGTTTGGTGTTTTTTCTATCTACCTACCTACCTACCTATCTATCTATCTATCTATCTATCTATCTATCTATCTATCTATCTATCTATCTTCTATCATTTATCTATCTTTGGTTTTTTTTTTTTTGTTTTGTTTTTGAAACGGTTTCTGTGTAGCCCTGGCTGTCCTGGAACTCACTCTGTAGACAAGGCTGGCCCCGACTCAAAGATCCACCTGCTTCTGCCTCCTGAGTGCTGGGATTAAAGGCGTGTGCAACCACTTGTGCCTGGCCAAGAGTTTGGCTTTTAATTTTTAAATTCTTTTTATTTTCTGTCTTTAAAGCTGTACAACATAACCAGTGAGCTTCATCCAAGAGCACTGTGGACATTGGGAAGTCAAAGGAGAAAGAAAATGGATAATAAAGGGAATAAGAGAAAAAAGAAGGAAATGAACAAGCAAAAAGACCGCACCTCTGCCTAAATTCCACCCATCTTCAGTTTAGTCACTCTAGATGTCATGGTGGTCTTCTTCGAAGAGGAACATAAAGGAAGCAGTTCACAAATCAGAAGTCTGGCAAATCAGAAGCCATGGGAAGCCTGTCAAGAACTGGCAGAGAGATGGCTGGGAGCTCAGTGCTGCTCCAGGGACGTCCTGGGCAGTGGCTGCTGTGGGCAGAGGTGAGCCTCCCCTTCTGGAGGCTGCAGGCTGACTTCTCTGGTCACCTCCCTTGGGCCTTAAATTGCTTCCTGAGGCGAGGACCCTGGCTAATGGTTTATTTACAACAGGAAGAAGCAATTACCTTGGAGAACACTGAGTCATATGCCCCACCATTAGCCAGGACACCAGCACTCTCTACCAATAACCCCCCAAGATATATGAACCAGTAATGGCCTCACTTAAAGAGCCGGCCATGGCTCCCCCCCCAACCCCACTCAGGTGAGAGGTTTAAATAAAGCAAAAGAATGGCCTTGGAGCCAGCCTGGAGTGTGGCAGGCATAAGGCTGCCTTCCCGGGTTTTTTTTTTTTTTTTTTTTTTTTTTTTTGTTGGGCAACATATATGGTATATTCCTGCTTGCAAAGAATGATCAGCAATGCTAAAATAAATAGTGGGTGCAGAAAACCCTTGTGGATGGAGGAAACAGCACAATACAAAGTACACAAAGCTGGGATGATGTGCACTTTCCAAACTAGACTAAGACCACCCGTCAGATATAAATTATCAAGGCTGATACCAGGATGGCTGGGCTGGGTATGGACGTTGGAGGGAAGAACTGGGAAGACTCATGGAGAATAGGAGGAAAGCCTTCAGTGCTTCACTGGGAGAAAACCAACAAACACATCGAGAAGGAAGCTTGAGAGCATGCAGGCTGTCTGTTCCGATATTTAACATAAGGGAACCAAAGGCAGAAGAGGTGCAAAAAGCTTAATAGTATTTGTAGTTTAAATTAAAGTGTTCAAAGCCCCGTTATAGAGCAGGGTAATGTATGCAATGACATCTGGGGCTGTAATCAGCGAAGCGCTTTCAAGAGCTGCCAAAGCAAACAGCCAAATAACAAATCCACTTTGCAGATCATCAATCCGGTCCTGGACTTGCCAAGGTAAATAGTAAAAGGCTGAAGTTTGCTTTGCAAACCAGGGAGCTGGGAGTTGAGCAAAGCCCTGATCCACAGCTGTGCTGCTGGGGCAGGGCCCCTGGAGCTACAGGCACGAAAGGAGTCCAGGAAATCCTGCCGGCAGCTGAGTTCCTTGACGTGGGGAGCCTGGGGTGGGTCTGGATACCTATCAATCCCGCAGGTATCCATAGCTGCCAGGTAAGGTGGGCACCTTCAACCCAGCCCAACTTAGCTACCAGGCTTTATGAAAGGCACTTAAGTCTCCTGGCCAGAAAGGCATTTGTCTGAGAGGCCAGTCAGCATCCAGAGGAGAAGGTACAAGCCGAAGGATGGCTGCTCTCCAGCGAATCCTAATTCCCAGGAACGGACACATTGGCTGCTTCCAAGTCTGAGGCTTCCCAGAAGGAGAAGTGGCTAAGGGGCATGGTAGGGTAACTGTGAGAGTCTTAAAACTTGAAGAAGGTGCCAGACCCTTTGGTCAGAATCAGCTGTCAAATGCCAGCCAGCATTTTGGGGTGAGACAGGGAAAAGTCGTTCTGAGAATATCAGAGCCTTGGTAAAAGACAGGAGTGCACCCCATGAAAGAGTAGGACTCAGCATGTTAGGCCAAGGAGAATGGTCCCTCCATACCCTGTAATACTTGCTTTCATTTTATATCACAAATACAATGCCTTAGGGTTAAAGGGAAACACGGCTACAAAGTGGGGCTTCCTAAAGGGCACCAGAGTCAAGTGACAAAAGGGAGTAATAGAAAGTAATTCAGAGCAGGGAAGAGGAACCCTTTGGCTTGTTCCATGTGCCCCAGGGTAACAATTGTGCTGAGCTCCTGGGCTGGATGCAGCCTCAGGCTCTCTCTGTCCAGAGACTGAACCTGCTTAGGAAACCTGGAATGCAGAAAAAGCCCCAGCCTCAGGGCCCTGAGCCACAGGCTATGATTCAGTCAGACATCTGCTGGACTAACTGCTGTTATAATCAGATGTCTCTGTGGCAGTCTTTTTTAAAAACACATATATACGTAAAACAGTATTTTTTGTGACTCTTTTGCCCTCATCGACCTGTTATGTGTAGGACTCAATGACTGAATTTGCTGTTACCCTTACATTTCAACTGCATAACACTTATATCATCCCATTTTGTAGATACAGAAACTGAGGCTCACAGAAGTTCCGGGACTTGACCCATGGTATCCAGCTCAACACTACCCTCTACGTTATTTTCTTTGAAGTCTGAAGAATGAAATATTGATCCCCATACTCTCTGTCAATGGCTTTCCAGGGAGACAGTGTCAACATGTGCTGGGAAGCCTCTGTCAATGTTCCTGTTGTACCCTGAGCCTCTGTCTACTCGTCCATCTTCCTTGCTAGGCCAAGGACATCTAGAGATTACGTCTGATTACCTTTCTGAATCTCAGAGGTTCCTTGAGGGTGGGGGTGCTCACCAAATTGTATGTTGAAGGAATATAAATGAATGAATGACCTGTTAAATGCATGCATGCTGGCTCATCTCTCCACCAGGACACAAAGGACCAGAGAGGGTCAAGAACTTGCTAAAACGTTATAGCTAGTAGAGCAGTCAAAACCTGGGCTCAGGGAGGCAATGGGAGCTGATAACACTGTGATATGCACAGGATGGCAAGGGTTGGGTGTGGCAGTGTGGGGTGAGGGGTATATCAATTGGTGATGACCGGGCAGGACACATCTGCCTTAAAAATGTCTCCATTTTGTCCTTGGTCTGGCTTGAGATCATGGACAGCTTCATCTATCCCACTGAGGGATGGTGTCCTGTTAAGAGTATAGTTGGACATAATCCAAGAACCTGGAAGGCTGAGGCAAGAGGATTGTCAGAAGTGTGAGGCTAACTTGGACTACACAGTGTTAGACCCTGCCTAAAAAACAAAAACAAAACAAAAGATTGTAGGTGGAGATCAGCCATGAACACAGAGGCCTCTGTCACATCTTTCAGTATGTTGCCAAGAAGCTGCCGATGACCTCTCTGCCCCTCACAAACATGGCAGTAGGGAGTCCCAGGAGGAGGAAGCTCATGTGTAGCATGGTGTAGTCTGAGCAGGAAGTTCCTGGTCTAAGGGTCACCTTATCTGAGAGCCCCACTATCCTGGAGGTGCTTCTCAGACGGGATCTGTTCAAACAGCTCCTTCCTGTGCCCACAAAACCCCAAAGAGAGGCCACCTGGGTGCTTTTCCACAGAGCCTTTTGGCAACAGAGGGAAAAAGAGGCAGATTTCCCCTTCAAAGAGTGGCCAGAGGCTTGGCTCCCAGCATCAGTGGGCTGGATGGCTACTCTGAATCCACACTTATCTGAAGCAGCTCCGCCCTGTTCATGGGAGGTCAGGACCCACATGCCAAGCCAGACACACATATGGTAAAGATTAGCCCAAACATGCAAACAGGCAGACAAGCACAGGATGATACATGGACAAGGTTGGTTTGGGACTGATGAAAAAAAAAAAGCAAACAACAAAAAAAAAAAAAAGCACACCACCCCAAAACCACGTGCTAAATTATAGGCAGACACTGCTTCTGTCAGCCCTAGGGGCTGAGGGTGTGGAAGGGTGGGCACTTTGAGCTAACAAGTATAACTCACACACCTGCCCCATGGCCGTGTATTCAGAGTGGGAAGCCCACAGCAGGTTGAAATGATGCCAAAACATGTTCTCGAATCATTGGCTTTCTTCACAGGAGTTCTTTCTCTTGCACGATGGAAGAGGGGCCACACAGGCTCTTCCCTTGATGTGACAGTTGTCTTAAGACAGTGTAGGCTTACACCAGGTGATCTAGTGGCTCAGTGGGCAGCTAGTTCTCTGGAATAAATGGACGGGGGCTTCTGGCTACTTTCTGGTCTTCTCCACACTTCCAAGGCAAGTTCAAAAGCACCAGTGCTCACGCCCTACAGACCTGTCTGAGAATGGGGCATCCTGGATGAAACAGGCAGCAGGGCTGGCCACGCCTCATTATTGTGCATCTCCCAAGTCAGCAGGCACCCTTAGAAACCTCCCCAAGATGCCATCTCTTACTCCTCGCCACCAGTCTCCACCTCCCAAACCCTTTGTTGTTCTAAGACATTTACCATTTTATGAGTTTTCCTCCTGTCTTTCCAAGACTTGTCTGCCATGACATTCTGCATATGCAATAAGTTTACAATGAAGATTTCAAGAGCCAACAGGTCTGAACGTCTGCAATGTGCCCACTCCATGTTTCCTCCCGATGTGCTCCTTGGCATGTGTTACTAGGGTAACTGGGAAGGCTGGGGGCCATTTCAGGCTGAGGCTGTGGAGGCCTGTGGGGAAGGAATGCTGATCTTGGCTTCATTGTCAGCTTGGCCAATTGGACACAGATCCCATGGCCTCCTCCATGAGACCTTCCCCTGCAATACGGACTCATCACACTTGCAAAACATGACAGACTTATAATACATTAGTTGTGAACATCTTCTTGACTCTCTGTAGTCCTGTTACCTTTTCCAATGGATTTGTTTTTATTTTTTTTGAGACAGGGTCTCCCTATGTTATCCAATCCTCCTGAGAACTAGAACTAACCATCTTTTTATCCTCTTACCCTGCTATGCCCCAGGAACACCTAGCCGGAACACCTCTGCTGTGCTGAAGGCCCTTAGGTCCAACTGTGATTTCACCGGCTCATCTCCACTGGAAACCCAGTATGTCCAGGTCTCTTTTTCCATAAGGCTGGCTACCATCAGTGAATGAAGAGACCACTCTTAGTACCTCCTCCCCTCCCAATGTCTCCATGTCCATCCATTTCTATCAGCTGTTGATACTAGTGTAACCCTCTCCACCAACTTTTTTATTGGACTTCTCCAGTAGTCTTCTGCTAAGCTGTCAATAGAGTGATCTTTTCAAAACTCATTAGGGCCATCCATATCATCTTCACTTTAAGACTCAGACCCAGTGGCTTACACATTTGGGAGATCAAGGCAGAAGGACTGTTGAAAGTTTGAGGCCACTGTGAGTTCAAGGCTAGCCTGGGTTACCACGTGAGACTCAAGAAAGCAAAACAAAACAAAACGAAGCAGTTAGATCCAGATATGCAGTGAGCCCCGCTGCCCAGCCCCTGCCATTGTCCTTGGGTGTCCAGCTCCAAACACACTTGTGGACCATCTTATTTCTGATACCTCCTCACCCTGTCCCCTTAGCCTGCATGCCGCCTCCTCGGGAAAATTCCCTGAGCATTCCTTTTGGACTGCATGGAAATTTTTTCTTTATAATACTTCACATAGTTTGTAATTTTGCTTACTCATAAGCTCACACAAATATTGTATTTTCCCCTCCCTCAATCACACACCCCACGTTCTCACGGTGTCTGAACAGAGTGCATACACAGCAGTACCTAACAGACACGATGAACGCAGGACTTCCGGACAGAGGGTGTTCACAAAGGTATGCCACTAAGGTATTTCCAGACACTGTGAGCTTTTGGCGAGAGAGGTGTTCAGGGTAACAAATGACAGGCTCTAGGGCCCACCCTATTTTGCTTATCCTGTCGGAGAAGAAACAGAGACACTCTTCAAAAGTACCTCCTTAGGAGAAGTTTGTGGAGCCAGCCATCATCATGGTCAAGCTAGTACTCCTGGAATTTAGTCATTCATTCTCTGAAAAAGAAACCCTTGTTGCTTTAAGGTTTGAGTCCCTTGTTTAGGCCATATATCAATGCTCCCTGCTGTCATGGCTGCGCTGCCTGCTGTTCAAATTTGTCCAATTAGACACAGCCCTGTGGGGTAGAATTCAGTGTGAAATGTGCCTGCCATTGACCAAGAATGAATTGGTGTGGAAAGCCCTCAGGGAGAGCCAGTACAGGTCGACTGGGAATGCATCTTAACCCTTGGGGCAGTGTTCCCTGAGGCTTACTAACTAACTGTTCAGAACAAGACAGAGAAGCTGCCCCAAGCATGCGTGTAGGATGGGGGTGGAACATGAGGACCACTCCCCACAGATACCTGCTGCATGTATGGCAGACAGTGGTTGACAGTGGTCTCTACGGACCACAGAAATCCTCTCTAAATGTGACTGGGGCACAGCCTGCACCAAGCGCTGTGAATCAGACAGTCATGGGGTCAGAAGTGACCAACAAAAACTCAGCTGGCAGCCAAAGGGAAGTAGGGGGATTCCTGTGACCCAGGCAAACTGTTTGGATATGCTGGAGGTGGATTTATATGTCATGAACTTGAGATCCAGCTCAGCTAGCCTCAAGCTTGTGGTGATTTTCCCGCCTTAGTCTCTGAAAGGCTGAGATTACAGGAGTGTACCACCAAGCCTGGCTAAAGGGTTTAAGATAAGAAATTTTAACATCTCTAACAAAAACTGTTCAATAACTGCAATTAACTCTCTAGGTGAGTACGGGGAAGAGTTGTGTGTGAGTGTGTGTGAGTGTGTGTGTGTGTGTGTGTGTGTGTTATCCCAAGGTGTGAATGCCTCCAGATCTGGTCCATCCAGGGCTGGAGATAAAACCCAGGGCCTCAAGCTTCTACGCTCTCATTTTATTTTATTTTTAGTGTTGTTCTATTTCTTCTGAAATTCTTAGAACATCAGAACACACCCTAATTTCACAAATGAGGCAATGAGACTTGGCAAGGTCAGACAGCTGGGCAGTGGTGGGGCTGGGCGCCAAGCCTAGCTCCTGCTTTAAGGTTTAAAGTCTGCCTTCCTTTGGAAGATATTTCACTTAGGTTTAAATTGATTAATTAATTAACTAATTAACTAATTCCTTTTTGAAATAGGTTCGTTCTGTAGCATAGGCTGGCTTTGAACTCAAGGCAATCCTCCTGTCTCAGGCTCCCAAGTACTGTCATTACAGGCATGAATGGCTTTGCCTCTCTCATTTTATTTTTAAAATATCCATTATATTTTATTTTATTTTATTTTATTTGCACGAGTGTTTTGCCTGCACCTATGTATGTGCACCATGTGGGTGCCTGGTGTCTGTGGAGGCCAGAAGAAGGCACGAGACCCCTTGGAGCTGGAGTTATGGACTCTTATGAACTGTCATGTGATGTTGGGAATTAAAACTGTGTTAACTACTGTCTCCAGGCTCTCCAGTTCACATGCCAGCTTCAGTTTGGCTGACTTGTACAATAAAGGAGGCTGGGTCCTTCTTATCTTCATTTACCCAATGGTCTGAGCATTTTGGAGTGCGTAGTCTATGCCCACTGTTCTGAGCATGGATAGCCTGTACCCACTGTTCTAGGCATTACAGAGTAGTTAGCCTATATCTACTGTCCTGAACATTACGAATTACTTAGCTTATGCCTACTGTTCTCAGTATGATGGAATACTTAGCCTACTCCCACTGTTTTGAACACTATGGAGTACTTAGCTTCTGTCTAGCAGACAGAAGGGGTTCTCAGCCTGGTGGAGGGTACCCACAGTGGCCCATGTGCTGAGTGCTTTAGTAGAGGCTTACAGGAGCATCCTGGGAAGAAATGGAGGGAGGCAGCCCCAGCTGAGTCAAGGATTCCAGTCTCGTTCTCTCCTCCCCCAGCCTTTCACGGTCAACCATCATTTTCCTCCAGGAAGAACATACAAACAAGAAGGGAAAGTTGTCTAGGAAAGAGGAGAGAGGGAAAGCCAAGACCTGCCTGGGGAGCTGGGAGCCCCAAGGGTAAGTGAGGGGCTGCATTATTGGACAGACAGCTTATGAGCTGGGCAGCACTACAGTCAGGCTGCTCATTGCGGTGGCACCAGGGATGATACTCTGAGTCCTGGGAGAAAAGGGAGCTGTTATAGAAAAGGAGACCCACCTTTAGACTGAGATGCCACATGGAGGAAAGAGCTCTGGGGAGGAGAGGACTTGGTTACCAATTCCCTCTCCAAACGCATCAATGCTGTGCATCTGCAAGATGGTAACTTTGAGAATATTTAAGATATTTCTCAAGTCACTTCAATGTTATCAACTAAGTTTTTCCTCCAAACCAATCTTCTCCTGCCTCAGTTCTCAGGACAGGGCGGTAAGGAGTCAGGCTCACTCTTGGGATGGGGCAGCTTTCTGGGTAGCGATCCTCAATCAGAACCCAGGCTAGGTCCCAGTGCCAGGTTCCACATATTTCCATGGTGTAGCCCCAAGGCTGCATAGAGAACTGGTAAGATTTAGGAGGAAAAGAATCATCAGAATGAGTTATAAATGAGTCCTTCCCCCTGGGGAAGTTTTGGGCTCTAGACAAAAGTCTTCTCATCTTTAAAAGACTCCCCTTTGTGAAATGAACAATCTGGCCCGTGGTCATCAGCTGTCTGAAAGGCTGCTGGTCACAGTGAATCTCTCCCTGTGAAGCTGGTCCATGTGACCATTATCCTCTCTCTCTAGTGCTTAGCAGCTCAATCAAATTAACTGTGGCACTTTCAAAAGGTATCAAAATAGCCACAACTCTCCCTACAAAGAAGGCAGGCGCCTTGTTTTCAAGAAAAGATGCTAAGTTGTCACCCTAGGCTGGGGGCAAACAGATATTCATACTGTGACAGTCCCTTTTCTTCCACAGCCCCTCCCCTCCCCCATCTTAAAAAAAAAAGAGGTTTAAAAATATCTGCACCAATGCTTACTTCTGGCCAAATTTTATTTCCAGCTTCGTAGAGTAACTGGGTGTTCTTTATGGTCAAGGACAAAAAACCAAGAGGCTGGAAAAACCTCATTAAAAAACCCACTAACACAACTCATTTGTTTGAAATGAAGTGGGGGCAGGGGGAGGGAAGGAAAGAGGGATGGAGAGTGCGAGGGAGCGGGAGCCTATGTTCTTGGCCAAGGCTCAGTTCTGAAGAAATGTCACAGCCGAACAGTGGCCAACTAACAATCTCACTCCTAAGAAGATGGTGAAGGTGTGGCCGGATGGGTGGGAACCACAGTCGGCAACATCTCCTCATAGGAGTGAGAAGACAAAGGCATTCTTCCTGATTTTAAGAACTGCTCAGTTTGACAGTGGTCTGAAACAGCCGCAGGCTGAGGGAGTAGCCCAATGGTGGAGCCTGGCCTGGAGTGCACGAGGCCCTGGGTTAGACCCCAACACATGGGCAAGGAGGGAGGAGTCTAGAACAGATGCCCAGAGCCCAGCAGTCACACAGAGTAGGTCTGTAAACGTCAGAAGTCAGCAAACTGCCTACACACAGAACTCATTCTTGCTTCTCAATAACAACCTGAAGAAATTGGCGGTGATTGGTGTTGCTATCCACACTGCATCTCAGGCAGAAGTAGCAGAAGCTAGGACATCAAATTAACACCCAGGGTCACAGAGTCTGAGGCACTAAACTCCAGGGCTCCAGGATTTTCCCCAGAGCTTCTCTTGTCTCACAGTTAAAGTATGGGCCAGTGTGGAGAGACTCTAATCTCAGGGTCCAGGGCAGCCAGTGCATTTGCCATGTAGCCTCCTAGGGCTGGCTCCAGTGTGAAGAGTTCCTGATGACCGGGACTGAGTATCAACAGAAGTGACAGTCAACAGAGCCTGGCTCCCTGAAGGCAAAGGGATAAGGACACAAAGAGCACCGCTGCTTGCAGGGCTATCCAGACAGCCCGGAGAAGGAAAGCCTTTCCCTCTCACAGCCCCTGACCTCCCTCAGCTGCTCTCCAGCCCTGGTTTTGCTCATGCATTTCCTCCTGGTCCAGCTCCACAGCCAAGCTCTGAGATCAGAGGTCAGGAGCTCCCCTCACGGAGCCAGGGAATGGGAAGAGTTGAGGTGGCCACATACAGTACCCTGACATACACACACGATTTAAAAATAATAAAAACACACTTTTTAAAAAAAAAAATGAAGAGAGTTCGGACAGATGGCTCAGTGGTTAAAGTCACCTGCCACCAAGCCTGAGGACCCAAGTTCTGGGACCCATGTCGGGGGAGGAGAGAACTAAACCTGCAAGTTGTCCTGGGATCTACACACACACACACACACACACACACACACACACACACACACACACACAACGCACGCGCGTAAATGAATAATTGTAATTTTAAAAAATAGAAAGGGAAGAGATACACCTTTAATTATGATTGTAAGAACCGTCAGGATAAAATGGCGGGAGACTAAAAGGAGCCAGGTTAAAGATTTAGAAGACATGAATTCTAGTCTCAGCTTTATTATTCAGAAACTGTATGATATATAAAAAAGTCTTGTCTTCTTTTCGTTAAATCTATAAAGTGAACAAACAGCTACGACCTCTGCCTTACTCACCAGGTGTGTTAAGGATCATCTGCACTAATGTGTCTGAGCGCCTGTGTGAAGTCCGAAGCCTTTACACATGTGATATATAGTGATTACGGTCAAAGAGCTGATTACATATGTTTCAGGCAGCTTGAGGAAACCCTCCTTGCCAATTACAAAAACAGAAGAAACATCCAAAACAAATACTTAAAAAAGTCTAATTGCACCCTCTGGGTCTTGTCATTTAAGTCAGCAAACGTTTTGTGACTTAAGAAAACTGAAGAGAAACGGGCTGGAAAAATTTATTGTCAAATGTATTCTCACCAGCATTTCCAGCTGGGAGCCTAGGGGATGAGTTGGGAACCCTGGTTCATAACACAGCTTTCTAGCAATAGTCTACTCTAGCTGAAGATGAAGAAAGACGAAGCTTGGTAGTGAGAGACCCACATCTAAAGCCCACTAGAACGTCTGTATAATAAATGCACAGAAAAAGAAACCCTGACTGCTCTCTGAAAAATGGCAAGGTTTCACACAGAAAAAAGAACTTTAAAACCTGCCTTCAGAGAGTCACATGATGGCCCCTTCTAATGTCATTACAGCTACGCAGCCAGACCAAAAGCTAAATACAGTATTATATGAGGGAGGAAAAAGAAATCACTTCGGTCAATGTAAAAATGATAAACCATCAAAAAAAAAAAAAAAGTGTGGTTTATTCAGAAAAAAAATCCCTGAAACAGACTTAAATGGCTTGGCAAACTTTTGATTTTAATTTTGTGATACAGTTTAACAACAAAAGGCATTGCAGCATATCAAGCAAATTTATAAAGATATGATCAATATATTTAGCATATTATTTAATTATAATCTTTAGTGACAGAGACATTATGAAAACCCAGCATCAACATTCCGACAGTAAAATAAATAGATATGATTATTCCTCAACTGACCCCAGCAGAATAGTAAGTTATCAAGCCAGAATGTAGATGTGAGCCCCAAGGTTAACTTGATATAATAAGAGTTTGACATAGGAGTGTCACAGCACCTGTCCCATGCCCAGTGAGAAGAGTAAGAAGACTTCAAGTTCAAATGTTCTGAAGGTCCTTATTCCTG
>JAMJFZ010001593.1:0-116906 GCA_026225945.1 Cricetomys ansorgei
TCCTGGAGAGGTACGATCCAAACATTTCCTTTGCTTTCCTTTCGTTTCCTTTCCTTGTCTTTTCTATTCATTCCCTTTCAGTTTTTTGAGATAGGATCTATCTGAGCTCCCCTCACAGACAACCCATGCTTCTGCTTCAAGCACTGTTGCAGCTCGGTGACAGGCCCATGTCCACAAGCGTGGCAGAACGTTTCTACCAGCAATGAAGAAATCAGATGATGGAGATGTGCTGGCATCCAAAGGGAGAGTTGTTTTCTACAAAATCACCTCCAGAGCATTTATGATGCCTGCTTGCCCTAGCAGGGGCCTGGATTCAGTACTCAGTGTCTACATGCTAGCTCCTACATGTGGCTACCGTTCCAGTGGTTCGAACATCCAGTCTGCTGACCCTTGAAAGAAGCAGCTGGTGTAAGTGAAAAAGCTGACATTGACCCATAATGGAGGAGGGCTCCTTGATCTTGCCTACTGCAAAGATGCAAAGGGGAGCATCAGCCACAAGTTCCTGTGAGCAGAAAGAACCCGGGACAAAACAGGAAGGGGTTCGTGGAATTTAAGAACAGGGACCCAGTGGCTCAGCAGAAGGATCAGGAGTCACGGGTGGGAGTGCAAATGAGCAGGGTCTGAAGAAGGGAGGTTTTCAGGGCAGCGAGAAGAGGCTATCCATGTGTCCCGAAGGGTCCCTGAATGGATTCTCTGAACCCTTCTGCCCCAGCAATGAGCTTGTTTGCTCATTGCTGGGGCAGAAGGGTTCAGAGTCCAGGCGTGAAGGAGCCTCCGTGGAAGTTGCCTGCCTCCGCAGAGTTAGCCAGGAGCCAAATGTTGGCACTTGAGCCCCAGTTGAAAGTTACTGCCTTGGTCTCAAGCCGGTCTGGAAGCTTAACCCTCGCGTCACAGGGGACTGGAGATGTTTTGGAAGGCATTTGCATGCCTGTGTCTCAGGGAAACACGGTCGGTTGTGCCCGAAATAGTGGATTCCGTGATTGGAACAGTGCATGGCGTTTCTCGATTTACAGGACAAAGTCAGAAATGAACACCACATCCTGAGGGGATCGTCGTGGGCTTGGAAAGATCATTGACATCTGTTCTTGGCAAAAGGGGTCATAAAATAAAATGGCCAAAGCGGCTGTTTACAAGTCCGAAGTGACCCTACAATATTTGATTCAGGACCCACAAAATACCGACTCTCCACAATCACTACGGTCTGATCACGATCTGCTGTCGAGCATGATTCAGTCAGCTGTGACTTGTTTCTACACAGTGGTTGTCAAACTTCCTGCGACTGCCACACTTGAAGACAATTCCTCGTGTTGTGAGAACCCCAACAATGAAATTATTCTGTTGCTAACTTGTAAGTGTTGTTTTGCAAAGCTACTTCTATCAAACGTATTGCAAATGTCTGACATGCAGCAGTTCTTAATCGAAACCTGGGACACAGTCGCTCAAGCCCCAACTGGCTTGAGCCCCTCAGCATGAGAATTGCTGGCCTATATGCACAGGCCCTTTTATAACCTTTGGTTTCCTTTAAGTGGTTGAGTGTTCAGAATCAAACCCAGGACTTTGTGAATACTTGAGAGGTACGACCCGAACCTTTTCTTCCTTTTTTCCTTTTCATTTCTTTTCCTTCTTTCTTTTCTATTGTTTCGTTTCTAAATTTCCGAGTCAGGATCGTTCCTGGTTCTCTGCTCATACATTCCATCCTTCCGACTCAGTCACCCTTGTGTTTCGGTACAGGCTGTGTCCCCAAGCATTGCAGACCTTCTTCCAAACAATGATGGGATCAGAAGGTGGAGATGTGCAGGCATCATATATGAGAATTTTTTTCTCCAAGAAAACCTGCAAGCGTTTATGATGTCTGAGTGACCTCGCAGGGGCCTGGATTCAGTCCTCAGCATCTAGATGGTAGCCGCTCTATGTGGCTACCTTGGCAGAAGTTCCAACATCCACATTGGTGACCCCTGCAGAGACCAGCTCCTGTAAGTTAAAAAGCTGACATTGACCCGTAATGGTGGAGGGCTCCTTGATCTTGCCCCGGGGAAAAAAGCAAAGAGTAGAGTCAGCCACAAGATCTTGTAAGCAGAAAGAACCAGGGAAAGGACCGGAAGGGGTTCCTGGAATTTTAGAGAGAGGACCCTGGGGCTCAGCAGGAGGATCAGGACGCACGGGTGAGGGTGCGCCTGAGCATAGTCAGAAGAAGGGAGGTTCTCATGGCGGCGAGAAGAGGCTCACCACGTGTCCGGAAGGGTCCTTGAATGAATTCTCTGAACCCTTCTGCCCCAGCCATGAGCAGTTACTGCTCATGGCTGGGGCAGAAGGGTTCAGAGGGCAACCATGAAGGCAACTCCCTGGAAGCTGCCTGCCTCCGCAGTGGCAGTCTGCTGCCACACGGTGGCGCACGTGTCCCACTTGATAGTAACTGCATCTGTCTCAAGCTGGTCTGGAGGCTGAACCCTAGCTTCACAGGGGACTGGAGATGTTTTTGAAGCCATTCACATGATTGTGTCTCATGGACACACAGTCGGTTTGCCCGAAATAGTGTATTCCATGGTGGGAACAACGCATGGCGCTTCTCGAGTTACAGGACAAAGTTCAGAAATGAACACCACATCCTGAGGGGATCAGCGTTGGGTTCGAAAGAACATTGACACCTGTTCATGGCAAAAGGGGTCATAAAGAGAAATGACCAAAGTGGCTGTTTACATGTCCGAAATGCCCCTACAATATTTGATTCAGCACCCCCAGTATAGCAAGTCTCCACAATCACTAAGGGCTGATCATGATCTGCTATGGAGCATGATTCACTCAGGTGTGACTTATTTCTACACAGTGGTTCTCAACCTTCCTAAGACCGCCACACTTGAATACACTTTCTCGTGTTGTGGGGACCCCGATAATGAAGTTCTTCTGTTGCTAATTAGCAACTTTTGTTTTGCGAAGCAACTTGTATGAATCTTAATGCAAATGTCTGACACGCAGCAGTTCTTAATCGAATCCTGGGACAATGTTCTTCACGCTCCACATTGGTTGTGCCCGCTGCATGAGAATTGCTGCCTCATATGCACAGGCCCTGTTAGAACCTTCTGTTTCTCTTAAGTGTTTGGGTGCTCAGGATCAAACCCAGGACTTTGTGAATCCTGGAGAGGTACGATCCAAACATTTCCTTTGCTTTCCTTTCGTTTCCTTTCCTTGTCTTTTCTATTCATTCCCTTTCAGTTTTTTGAGATAGGATCTATCTGAGCTCCCCTCACAGACAACCCATGCTTCTGCTTCAAGCACTGTTGCAGCTCGGTGACAGGCCCATGTCCACAAGCGTGGCAGAACGTTTCTACCAGCAATGAAGAAATCAGATGATGGAGATGTGCTGGCATCCAAAGGGAGAGTTGTTTTCTACAAAATCACCTCCAGAGCATTTATGATGCCTGCTTGCCCTAGCAGGGGCCTGGATTCAGTACTCAGTGTCTACATGCTAGCTCCTACATGTGGCTACCGTTCCAGTGGTTCGAACATCCAGTCTGCTGACCCTTGAAAGAAGCAGCTGGTGTAAGTGAAAAAGCTGACATTGACCCATAATGGAGGAGGGCTCCTTGATCTTGCCTACTGCAAAGATGCAAAGGGGAGCATCAGCCACAAGTTCCTGTGAGCAGAAAGAACCCGGGACAAAACAGGAAGGGGTTCGTGGAATTTAAGAACAGGGACCCAGTGGCTCAGCAGAAGGATCAGGAGTCACGGGTGGGAGTGCAAATGAGCAGGGTCTGAAGAAGGGAGGTTTTCAGGGCAGCGAGAAGAGGCTATCCATGTGTCCCGAAGGGTCCCTGAATGGATTCTCTGAACCCTTCTGCCCCAGCAATGAGCTTGTTTGCTCATTGCTGGGGCAGAAGGGTTCAGAGTCCAGGCGTGAAGGAGCCTCCGTGGAAGTTGCCTGCCTCCGCAGAGTTAGCCAGGAGCCAAATGTTGGCACTTGAGCCCCAGTTGAAAGTTACTGCCTTGGTCTCAAGCCGGTCTGGAAGCTTAACCCTCGCGTCACAGGGGACTGGAGATGTTTTGGAAGGCATTTGCATGCCTGTGTCTCAGGGAAACACGGTCGGTGTGCCCGAAATAGTGGATTCCGTGATTGGAACAGTGCATGGCGTTTCTCGATTTACAGGACAAAGTCAGAAATGAACACCACATCCTGAGGGGATCGTCGTGGGCTTGGAAAGATCATTGACATCTGTTCTTGGCAAAAGGGGTCATAAAATAAAATGGCCAAAGCGGCTGTTTACAAGTCCGAAGTGACCCTACAATATTTGATTCAGGACCACAAAATACCGACTCTCCACAATCACTACGGTCTGATCACGATCTGCTGTCGAGCATGATTCAGTCAGCTGTGACTTGTTTCTACACAGTGGTTGTCAAACTTCCTGCGACTGCCACACTTGAAGACAATTCCTCGTGTTGTGAGAACCCCAACAATGAAATTATTCTGTTGCTAACTTGTAAGTGTTGTTTTGCAAAGCTACTTCTATCAAACGTATTGCAAATGTCTGACATGCAGCAGTTCTTAATCGAAACCTGGGACACAGTCGCTCAAGCCCCAACTGGCTTGAGCCCCTCAGCATGAGAATTGCTGGCCTATATGCACAGGCCCTTTTATAACCTTTGGTTTCCTTTAAGTGGTTGAGTGTTCAGAATCAAACCCAGGACTTTGTGAATACTTGAGAGGTACGACCCGAACCTTTTCTTCCTTTTTTCCTTTTCATTTCTTTTCCTTCTTTCTTTTCTATTGTTTCGTTTCTAAATTTCCGAGTCAGGATCGTTCCTGGTTCTCTGCTCATACATTCCATCCTTCCGACTCAGTCACCCTTGTGTTTCGGTACAGGCTGTGTCCCCAAGCATTGCAGACCTTCTTCCAAACAATGATGGGATCAGAAGGTGGAGATGTGCAGGCATCATATATGAGAATTTTTTTCTCCAAGAAAACCTGCAAGCGTTTATGATGTCTGAGTGACCTCGCAGGGGCCTGGATTCAGTCCTCAGCATCTAGATGGTAGCCGCTCTATGTGGCTACCTTTGCAGAAGTTCCAACATCCACATTGGTGACCCCTGCAGAGACCAGCTCCTGTAAGTTAAAAAGCTGACATTGACCCGTAATGGTGGAGGGCTCCTTGATCTTGCCCCGGGGAAAAAAGCAAAGAGTAGAGTCAGCCACAAGATCTTGTAAGCAGAAAGAACCAGGGAAAGGACCGGAAGGGGTTCCTGGAATTTTAGAGAGAGGACCCTGGGGCTCAGCAGGAGGATCAGGACGCACGGGTGAGGGTGCGCCTGAGCATAGTCAGAAGAAGGGAGGTTCTCATGGCGGCGAGAAGAGGCTCACCACGTGTCCGGAAGGGTCCTTGAATGAATTCTCTGAACCCTTCTGCCCCAGCCATGAGCAGTTACTGCTCATGGCTGGGGCAGAAGGGTTCAGAGGGCAACCATGAAGGCAACTCCCTGGAAGCTGCCTGCCTCCGCAGTGGCAGTCTGCTGCCACACGGTGGCGCACGTGTCCCACTTGATAGTAACTGCATCTGTCTCAAGCTGGTCTGGAGGCTGAACCCTAGCTTCACAGGGGACTGGAGATGTTTTTGAAGCCATTCACATGATTGTGTCTCATGGACACACAGTCGGTTTGCCCGAAATAGTGTATTCCATGGTGGGAACAACGCATGGCGCTTCTCGAGTTACAGGACAAAGTTCAGAAATGAACACCACATCCTGAGGGGATCAGCGTTGGGTTCGAAAGAACATTGACACCTGTTCATGGCAAAAGGGGTCATAAAGAGAAATGACCAAAGTGGCTGTTTACATGTCCGAAATGCCCCTACAATATTTGATTCAGCACCCCCAGTATAGCAAGTCTCCACAATCACTAAGGGCTGATCATGATCTGCTATGGAGCATGATTCACTCAGGTGTGACTTATTTCTACACAGTGGTTCTCAACCTTCCTAAGACCGCCACACTTGAATACACTTTCTCGTGTTGTGGGGACCCCGATAATGAAGTTCTTCTGTTGCTAATTAGCAACTTTTGTTTTGCGAAGCAACTTGTATGAATCTTAATGCAAATGTCTGACACGCAGCAGTTCTTAATCGAATCCTGGGACAATGTTCTTCACGCTCCACATTGGTTGTGCCCGCTGCATGAGAATTGCTGCCTCATATGCACAGGCCCTGTTAGAACCTTCTGTTTCTCTTAAGTGTTTGGGTGCTCAGGATCAAACCCAGGACTTTGTGAATCCTGGAGAGGTACGATCCAAACATTTCCTTTGCTTTCCTTTCGTTTCCTTTCCTTGTCTTTTCTATTCATTCCCTTTCAGTTTTTTGAGATAGGATCTATCTGAGCTCCCCTCACAGACAACCCATGCTTCTGCTTCAAGCACTGTTGCAGCTCGGTGACAGGCCCATGTCCACAAGCGTGGCAGAACGTTTCTACCAGCAATGAAGAAATCAGATGATGGAGATGTGCTGGCATCCAAAGGGAGAGTTGTTTTCTACAAAATCACCTCCAGAGCATTTATGATGCCTGCTTGCCCTAGCAGGGGCCTGGATTCAGTACTCAGTGTCTACATGCTAGCTCCTACATGTGGCTACCGTTCCAGTGGTTCGAACATCCAGTCTGCTGACCCTTGAAAGAAGCAGCTGGTGTAAGTGAAAAAGCTGACATTGACCCATAATGGAGGAGGGCTCCTTGATCTTGCCTACTGCAAAGATGCAAAGGGGAGCATCAGCCACAAGTTCCTGTGAGCAGAAAGAACCCGGGACAAAACAGGAAGGGGTTCGTGGAATTTAAGAACAGGGACCCAGTGGCTCAGCAGAAGGATCAGGAGTCACGGGTGGGAGTGCAAATGAGCAGGGTCTGAAGAAGGGAGGTTTTCAGGGCAGCGAGAAGAGGCTATCCATGTGTCCCGAAGGGTCCCTGAATGGATTCTCTGAACCCTTCTGCCCCAGCAATGAGCTTGTTTGCTCATTGCTGGGGCAGAAGGGTTCAGAGTCCAGGCGTGAAGGAGCCTCCGTGGAAGTTGCCTGCCTCCGCAGAGTTAGCCAGGAGCCAAATGTTGGCACTTGAGCCCCAGTTGAAAGTTACTGCCTTGGTCTCAAGCCGGTCTGGAAGCTTAACCCTCGCGTCACAGGGGACTGGAGATGTTTTGGAAGGCATTTGCATGCCTGTGTCTCAGGGAAACACGGTCGGTTTGCCCGAAATAGTGGATTCCGTGATTGGAACAGTGCATGGCGTTTCTCGATTTACAGGACAAAGTCAGAAATGAACACCACATCCTGAGGGGATCGTCGTGGGCTTGGAAAGATCATTGACATCTGTTCTTGGCAAAAGGGGTCATAAAATAAAATGGCCAAAGCGGCTGTTTACAAGTCCGAAGTGACCCTACAATATTTGATTCAGGACCCACAAAATACCGACTCTCCACAATCACTACGGTCTGATCACGATCTGCTGTCGAGCATGATTCAGTCAGCTGTGACTTGTTTCTACACAGTGGTTGTCAAACTTCCTGCGACTGCCACACTTGAAGACAATTCCTCGTGTTGTGAGAACCCCAACAATGAAATTATTCTGTTGCTAACTTGTAAGTGTTGTTTTGCAAAGCTACTTCTATCAAACGTATTGCAAATGTCTGACATGCAGCAGTTCTTAATCGAAACCTGGGACACAGTCGCTCAAGCCCCAACTGGCTTGAGCCCCTCAGCATGAGAATTGCTGGCCTATATGCACAGGCCCTTTTATAACCTTTGGTTTCCTTTAAGTGGTTGAGTGTTCAGAATCAAACCCAGGACTTTGTGAATACTTGAGAGGTACGACCCGAACCTTTTCTTCCTTTTTTCCTTTTCATTTCTTTTCCTTCTTTCTTTTCTATTGTTTCGTTTCTAAATTTCCGAGTCAGGATCGTTCCTGGTTCTCTGCTCATACATTCCATCCTTCCGACTCAGTCACCCTTGTGTTTCGGTACAGGCTGTGTCCCCAAGCATTGCAGACCTTCTTCCAAACAATGATGGGATCAGAAGGTGGAGATGTGCAGGCATCATATATGAGAATTTTTTTCTCCAAGAAAACCTGCAAGCGTTTATGATGTCTGAGTGACCTCGCAGGGGCCTGGATTCAGTCCTCAGCATCTAGATGGTAGCCGCTCTATGTGGCTACCTTGCAGAAGTTCCAACATCCACATTGGTGACCCCTGCAGAGACCAGCTCCTGTAAGTTAAAAAGCTGACATTGACCCGTAATGGTGGAGGGCTCCTTGATCTTGCCCCGGGGAAAAAAGCAAAGAGTAGAGTCAGCCACAAGATCTTGTAAGCAGAAAGAACCAGGGAAAGGACCGGAAGGGGTTCCTGGAATTTTAGAGAGAGGACCCTGGGGCTCAGCAGGAGGATCAGGACGCACGGGTGAGGGTGCGCCTGAGCATAGTCAGAAGAAGGGAGGTTCTCATGGCGGCGAGAAGAGGCTCACCACGTGTCCGGAAGGGTCCTTGAATGAATTCTCTGAACCCTTCTGCCCCAGCCATGAGCAGTTACTGCTCATGGCTGGGGCAGAAGGGTTCAGAGGGCAACCATGAAGGCAACTCCCTGGAAGCTGCCTGCCTCCGCAGTGGCAGTCTGCTGCCACACGGTGGCGCACGTGTCCCACTTGATAGTAACTGCATCTGTCTCAAGCTGGTCTGGAGGCTGAACCCTAGCTTCACAGGGGACTGGAGATGTTTTTGAAGCCATTCACATGATTGTGTCTCATGGACACACAGTCGGTTTGCCCGAAATAGTGTATTCCATGGTGGGAACAACGCATGGCGCTTCTCGAGTTACAGGACAAAGTTCAGAAATGAACACCACATCCTGAGGGGATCAGCGTTGGGTTCGAAAGAACATTGACACCTGTTCATGGCAAAAGGGGTCATAAAGAGAAATGACCAAAGTGGCTGTTTACATGTCCGAAATGCCCCTACAATATTTGATTCAGCACCCCCAGTATAGCAAGTCTCCACAATCACTAAGGGCTGATCATGATCTGCTATGGAGCATGATTCACTCAGGTGTGACTTATTTCTACACAGTGGTTCTCAACCTTCCTAAGACCGCCACACTTGAATACACTTTCTCGTGTTGTGGGGACCCCGATAATGAAGTTCTTCTGTTGCTAATTAGCAACTTTTGTTTTGCGAAGCAACTTGTATGAATCTTAATGCAAATGTCTGACACGCAGCAGTTCTTAATCGAATCCTGGGACAATGTTCTTCACGCTCCACATTGGTTGTGCCCGCTGCATGAGAATTGCTGCCTCATATGCACAGGCCCTGTTAGAACCTTCTGTTTCTCTTAAGTGTTTGGGTGCTCAGGATCAAACCCAGGACTTTGTGAATCCTGGAGAGGTACGATCCAAACATTTCCTTTGCTTTCCTTTCGTTTCCTTTCCTTGTCTTTTCTATTCATTCCCTTTCAGTTTTTTGAGATAGGATCTATCTGAGCTCCCCTCACAGACAACCCATGCTTCTGCTTCAAGCACTGTTGCAGCTCGGTGACAGGCCCATGTCCACAAGCGTGGCAGAACGTTTCTACCAGCAATGAAGAAATCAGATGATGGAGATGTGCTGGCATCCAAAGGGAGAGTTGTTTTCTACAAAATCACCTCCAGAGCATTTATGATGCCTGCTTGCCCTAGCAGGGGCCTGGATTCAGTACTCAGTGTCTACATGCTAGCTCCTACATGTGGCTACCGTTCCAGTGGTTCGAACATCCAGTCTGCTGACCCTTGAAAGAAGCAGCTGGTGTAAGTGAAAAAGCTGACATTGACCCATAATGGAGGAGGGCTCCTTGATCTTGCCTACTGCAAAGATGCAAAGGGGAGCATCAGCCACAAGTTCCTGTGAGCAGAAAGAACCCGGGACAAAACAGGAAGGGGTTCGTGGAATTTAAGAACAGGGACCCAGTGGCTCAGCAGAAGGATCAGGAGTCACGGGTGGGAGTGCAAATGAGCAGGGTCTGAAGAAGGGAGGTTTTCAGGGCAGCGAGAAGAGGCTATCCATGTGTCCCGAAGGGTCCCTGAATGGATTCTCTGAACCCTTCTGCCCCAGCAATGAGCTTGTTTGCTCATTGCTGGGGCAGAAGGGTTCAGAGTCCAGGCGTGAAGGAGCCTCCGTGGAAGTTGCCTGCCTCCGCAGAGTTAGCCAGGAGCCAAATGTTGGCACTTGAGCCCCAGTTGAAAGTTACTGCCTTGGTCTCAAGCCGGTCTGGAAGCTTAACCCTCGCGTCACAGGGGACTGGAGATGTTTTGGAAGGCATTTGCATGCCTGTGTCTCAGGGAAACACGGTCGGTTTGCCCGAAATAGTGGATTCCGTGATTGGAACAGTGCATGGCGTTTCTCGATTTACAGGACAAAGTCAGAAATGAACACCACATCCTGAGGGGATCGTCGTGGGCTTGGAAAGATCATTGACATCTGTTCTTGGCAAAAGGGGTCATAAAATAAAATGGCCAAAGCGGCTGTTTACAAGTCCGAAGTGACCCTACAATATTTGATTCAGGACCCACAAAATACCGACTCTCCACAATCACTACGGTCTGATCACGATCTGCTGTCGAGCATGATTCAGTCAGCTGTGACTTGTTTCTACACAGTGGTTGTCAAACTTCCTGCGACTGCCACACTTGAAGACAATTCCTCGTGTTGTGAGAACCCCAACAATGAAATTATTCTGTTGCTAACTTGTAAGTGTTGTTTTGCAAAGCTACTTCTATCAAACGTATTGCAAATGTCTGACATGCAGCAGTTCTTAATCGAAACCTGGGACACAGTCGCTCAAGCCCCAACTGGCTTGAGCCCCTCAGCATGAGAATTGCTGGCCTATATGCACAGGCCCTTTTATAACCTTTGGTTTCCTTTAAGTGGTTGAGTGTTCAGAATCAAACCCAGGACTTTGTGAATACTTGAGAGGTACGACCCGAACCTTTTCTTCCTTTTTTCCTTTTCATTTCTTTTCCTTCTTTCTTTTCTATTGTTTCGTTTCTAAATTTCCGAGTCAGGATCGTTCCTGGTTCTCTGCTCATACATTCCATCCTTCCGACTCAGTCACCCTTGTGTTTCGGTACAGGCTGTGTCCCCAAGCATTGCAGACCTTCTTCCAAACAATGATGGGATCAGAAGGTGGAGATGTGCAGGCATCATATATGAGAATTTTTTTCTCCAAGAAAACCTGCAAGCGTTTATGATGTCTGAGTGACCTCGCAGGGGCCTGGATTCAGTCCTCAGCATCTAGATGGTAGCCGCTCTATGTGGCTACCTTTGCAGAAGTTCCAACATCCACATTGGTGACCCCTGCAGAGACCAGCTCCTGTAAGTTAAAAAGCTGACATTGACCCGTAATGGTGGAGGGCTCCTTGATCTTGCCCCGGGGAAAAAAGCAAAGAGTAGAGTCAGCCACAAGATCTTGTAAGCAGAAAGAACCAGGGAAAGGACCGG
This sequence comes from Cricetomys ansorgei, assembly GCA_026225945.1. Taxonomy (NCBI): domain Eukaryota; kingdom Metazoa; phylum Chordata; class Mammalia; order Rodentia; family Nesomyidae; genus Cricetomys; species Cricetomys ansorgei. The sequence goes on from JAMJFZ010001593.1 coordinate 11,482, forward strand.
AAGGGGTTCCTGGAATTTTAGAGAGAGGACCCTGGGGCTCAGCAGGAGGATCAGGACGCACGGGTGAGGGTGCGCCTGAGCATAGTCAGAAGAAGGGAGGTTCTCATGGCGGCGAGAAGAGGCTCACCACGTGTCCGGAAGGGTCCTTGAATGAATTCTCTGAACCCTTCTGCCCCAGCCATGAGCAGTTACTGCTCATGGCTGGGGCAGAAGGGTTCAGAGGGCAACCATGAAGGCAACTCCCTGGAAGCTGCCTGCCTCCGCAGTGGCAGTCTGCTGCCACACGGTGGCGCACGTGTCCCACTTGATAGTAACTGCATCTGTCTCAAGCTGGTCTGGAGGCTGAACCCTAGCTTCACAGGGGACTGGAGATGTTTTTGAAGCCATTCACATGATTGTGTCTCATGGACACACAGTCGGTTTGCCCGAAATAGTGTATTCCATGGTGGGAACAACGCATGGCGCTTCTCGAGTTACAGGACAAAGTTCAGAAATGAACACCACATCCTGAGGGGATCAGCGTTGGGTTCGAAAGAACATTGACACCTGTTCATGGCAAAAGGGGTCATAAAGAGAAATGACCAAAGTGGCTGTTTACATGTCCGAAATGCCCCTACAATATTTGATTCAGCACCCCCAGTATAGCAAGTCTCCACAATCACTAAGGGCTGATCATGATCTGCTATGGAGCATGATTCACTCAGGTGTGACTTATTTCTACACAGTGGTTCTCAACCTTCCTAAGACCGCCACACTTGAATACACTTTCTCGTGTTGTGGGGACCCCGATAATGAAGTTCTTCTGTTGCTAATTAGCAACTTTTGTTTTGCGAAGCAACTTGTATGAATCTTAATGCAAATGTCTGACACGCAGCAGTTCTTAATCGAATCCTGGGACAATGTTCTTCACGCTCCACATTGGTTGTGCCCGCTGCATGAGAATTGCTGCCTCATATGCACAGGCCCTGTTAGAACCTTCTGTTTCTCTTAAGTGTTTGGGTGCTCAGGATCAAACCCAGGACTTTGTGAATCCTGGAGAGGTACGATCCAAACATTTCCTTTGCTTTCCTTTCGTTTCCTTTCCTTGTCTTTTCTATTCATTCCCTTTCAGTTTTTTGAGATAGGATCTATCTGAGCTCCCCTCACAGACAACCCATGCTTCTGCTTCAAGCACTGTTGCAGCTCGGTGACAGGCCCATGTCCACAAGCGTGGCAGAACGTTTCTACCAGCAATGAAGAAATCAGATGATGGAGATGTGCTGGCATCCAAAGGGAGAGTTGTTTTCTACAAAATCACCTCCAGAGCATTTATGATGCCTGCTTGCCCTAGCAGGGGCCTGGATTCAGTACTCAGTGTCTACATGCTAGCTCCTACATGTGGCTACCGTTCCAGTGGTTCGAACATCCAGTCTGCTGACCCTTGAAAGAAGCAGCTGGTGTAAGTGAAAAAGCTGACATTGACCCATAATGGAGGAGGGCTCCTTGATCTTGCCTACTGCAAAGATGCAAAGGGGAGCATCAGCCACAAGTTCCTGTGAGCAGAAAGAACCCGGGACAAAACAGGAAGGGGTTCGTGGAATTTAAGAACAGGGACCCAGTGGCTCAGCAGAAGGATCAGGAGTCACGGGTGGGAGTGCAAATGAGCAGGGTCTGAAGAAGGGAGGTTTTCAGGGCAGCGAGAAGAGGCTATCCATGTGTCCCGAAGGGTCCCTGAATGGATTCTCTGAACCCTTCTGCCCCAGCAATGAGCTTGTTTGCTCATTGCTGGGGCAGAAGAAGGTTCAGAGTCCAGGCGTGAAGGAGCCTCCGTGGAAGTTGCCTGCCTCCGCAGAGTTAGCCAGGAGCCAAATGTTGGCACTTGAGCCCCAGTTGAAAGTTACTGCCTTGGTCTCAAGCCGGTCTGGAAGCTTAACCCTCGCGTCACAGGGGACTGGAGATGTTTTGGAAGGCATTTGCATGCCTGTGTCTCAGGGAAACACGGTCGGTGTGCCCGAAATAGTGGATTCCGTGATTGGAGTGATGTGGAACAGTGCATGGCGTTTCTCGATTTACAGGACAAAGTCAGAAATGAACACCACATCCTGAGGGGATCGTCGTGGGCTTGGAAAGATCATTGACATCTGTTCTTGGCAAAAGGGGTCATAAAATAAAATGGCCAAAGCGGCTGTTTACAAGTCCGAAGTGACCCTACAATATTTGATTCAGGACCCACAAAATACCGACTCTCCACAATCACTACGGTCTGATCACGATCTGCTGTCGAGCATGATTCAGTCAGCTGTGACTTGTTTCTACACAGTGGTTGTCAAACTTCCTGCGACTGCCACACTTGAAGACAATTCCTCGTGTTGTGAGAACCCCAACAATGAAATTATTCTGTTGCTAACTTGTAAGTGTTGTTTTGCAAAGCTACTTCTATCAAACGTATTGCAAATGTCTGACATGCAGCAGTTCTTAATCGAAACCTGGGACACAGTCGCTCAAGCCCCAACTGGCTTGAGCCCCTCAGCATGAGAATTGCTGGCCTATATGCACAGGCCCTTTTATAACCTTTGGTTTCCTTTAAGTGGTTGAGTGTTCAGAATCAAACCCAGGACTTTGTGAATACTTGAGAGGTACGACCCGAACCTTTTCTTCCTTTTTTCCTTTTCATTTCTTTTCCTTCTTTCTTTTCTATTGTTTCGTTTCTAAATTTCCGAGTCAGGATCGTTCCTGGTTCTCTGCTCATACATTCCATCCTTCCGACTCAGTCACCCTTGTGTTTCGGTACAGGCTGTGTCCCCAAGCATTGCAGACCTTCTTCCAAACAATGATGGGATCAGAAGGTGGAGATGTGCAGGCATCATATATGAGAATTTTTTTCTCCAAGAAAACCTGCAAGCGTTTATGATGTCTGAGTGACCTCGCAGGGGCCTGGATTCAGTCCTCAGCATCTAGATGGTAGCCGCTCTATGTGGCTACCTTTGCAGAAGTTCCAACATCCACATTGGTGACCCCTGCAGAGACCAGCTCCTGTAAGTTAAAAAGCTGACATTGACCCGTAATGGTGGAGGGCTCCTTGATCTTGCCCCGGGGAAAAAAGCAAAGAGTAGAGTCAGCCACAAGATCTTGTAAGCAGAAAGAACCAGGGAAAGGACCGGAAGGGGTTCCTGGAATTTTAGAGAGAGGACCCTGGGGCTCAGCAGGAGGATCAGGACGCACGGGTGAGGGTGCGCCTGAGCATAGTCAGAAGAAGGGAGGTTCTCATGGCGGCGAGAAGAGGCTCACCACGTGTCCGGAAGGGTCCTTGAATGAATTCTCTGAACCCTTCTGCCCCAGCCATGAGCAGTTACTGCTCATGGCTGGGGCAGAAGGGTTCAGAGGGCAACCATGAAGGCAACTCCCTGGAAGCTGCCTGCCTCCGCAGTGGCAGTCTGCTGCCACACGGTGGCGCACGTGTCCCACTTGATAGTAACTGCATCTGTCTCAAGCTGGTCTGGAGGCTGAACCCTAGCTTCACAGGGGACTGGAGATGTTTTTGAAGCCATTCACATGATTGTGTCTCATGGACACACAGTCGGTTTGCCCGAAATAGTGTATTCCATGGTGGGAACAACGCATGGCGCTTCTCGAGTTACAGGACAAAGTTCAGAAATGAACACCACATCCTGAGGGGATCAGCGTTGGGTTCGAAAGAACATTGACACCTGTTCATGGCAAAAGGGGTCATAAAGAGAAATGACCAAAGTGGCTGTTTACATGTCCGAAATGCCCCTACAATATTTGATTCAGCACCCCCAGTATAGCAAGTCTCCACAATCACTAAGGGCTGATCATGATCTGCTATGGAGCATGATTCACTCAGGTGTGACTTATTTCTACACAGTGGTTCTCAACCTTCCTAAGACCGCCACACTTGAATACACTTTCTCGTGTTGTGGGGACCCCGATAATGAAGTTCTTCTGTTGCTAATTAGCAACTTTTGTTTTGCGAAGCAACTTGTATGAATCTTAATGCAAATGTCTGACACGCAGCAGTTCTTAATCGAATCCTGGGACAATGTTCTTCACGCTCCACATTGGTTGTGCCCGCTGCATGAGAATTGCTGCCTCATATGCACAGGCCCTGTTAGAACCTTCTGTTTCTCTTAAGTGTTTGGGTGCTCAGGATCAAACCCAGGACTTTGTGAATCCTGGAGAGGTACGATCCAAACATTTCCTTTGCTTTCCTTTCGTTTCCTTTCCTTGTCTTTTCTATTCATTCCCTTTCAGTTTTTTGAGATAGGATCTATCTGAGCTCCCCTCACAGACAACCCATGCTTCTGCTTCAAGCACTGTTGCAGCTCGGTGACAGGCCCATGTCCACAAGCGTGGCAGAACGTTTCTACCAGCAATGAAGAAATCAGATGATGGAGATGTGCTGGCATCCAAAGGGAGAGTTGTTTTCTACAAAATCACCTCCAGAGCATTTATGATGCCTGCTTGCCCTAGCAGGGGCCTGGATTCAGTACTCAGTGTCTACATGCTAGCTCCTACATGTGGCTACCGTTCCAGTGGTTCGAACATCCAGTCTGCTGACCCTTGAAAGAAGCAGCTGGTGTAAGTGAAAAAGCTGACATTGACCCATAATGGAGGAGGGCTCCTTGATCTTGCCTACTGCAAAGATGCAAAGGGGAGCATCAGCCACAAGTTCCTGTGAGCAGAAAGAACCCGGGACAAAACAGGAAGGGGTTCGTGGAATTTAAGAACAGGGACCCAGTGGCTCAGCAGAAGGATCAGGAGTCACGGGTGGGAGTGCAAATGAGCAGGGTCTGAAGAAGGGAGGTTTTCAGGGCAGCGAGAAGAGGCTATCCATGTGTCCCGAAGGGTCCCTGAATGGATTCTCTGAACCCTTCTGCCCCAGCAATGAGCTTGTTTGCTCATTGCTGGGGCAGAAGGGTTCAGAGTCCAGGCGTGAAGGAGCCTCCGTGGAAGTTGCCTGCCTCCGCAGAGTTAGCCAGGAGCCAAATGTTGGCACTTGAGCCCCAGTTGAAAGTTACTGCCTTGGTCTCAAGCCGGTCTGGAAGCTTAACCCTCGCGTCACAGGGGACTGGAGATGTTTTGGAAGGCATTTGCATGCCTGTGTCTCAGGGAAACACGGTCGGTTTGCCCGAAATAGTGGATTCCGTGATTGGAACAGTGCATGGCGTTTCTCGATTTACAGGACAAAGTCAGAAATGAACACCACATCCTGAGGGGATCGTCGTGGGCTTGGAAAGATCATTGACATCTGTTCTTGGCAAAAGGGGTCATAAAATAAAATGGCCAAAGCGGCTGTTTACAAGTCCGAAGTGACCCTACAATATTTGATTCAGGACCCACAAAATACCGACTCTCCACAATCACTACGGTCTGATCACGATCTGCTGTCGAGCATGATTCAGTCAGCTGTGACTTGTTTCTACACAGTGGTTGTCAAACTTCCTGCGACTGCCACACTTGAAGACAATTCCTCGTGTTGTGAGAACCCCAACAATGAAATTATTCTGTTGCTAACTTGTAAGTGTTGTTTTGCAAAGCTACTTCTATCAAACGTATTGCAAATGTCTGACATGCAGCAGTTCTTAATCGAAACCTGGGACACAGTCGCTCAAGCCCCAACTGGCTTGAGCCCCTCAGCATGAGAATTGCTGGCCTATATGCACAGGCCCTTTTATAACCTTTGGTTTCCTTTAAGTGGTTGAGTGTTCAGAATCAAACCCAGGACTTTGTGAATACTTGAGAGGTACGACCCGAACCTTTTCTTCCTTTTTTCCTTTTCATTTCTTTTCCTTCTTTCTTTTCTATTGTTTCGTTTCTAAATTTCCGAGTCAGGATCGTTCCTGGTTCTCTGCTCATACATTCCATCCTTCCGACTCAGTCACCCTTGTGTTTCGGTACAGGCTGTGTCCCCAAGCATTGCAGACCTTCTTCCAAACAATGATGGGATCAGAAGGTGGAGATGTGCAGGCATCATATATGAGAATTTTTTTCTCCAAGAAAACCTGCAAGCGTTTATGATGTCTGAGTGACCTCGCAGGGGCCTGGATTCAGTCCTCAGCATCTAGATGGTAGCCGCTCTATGTGGCTACCTTTGCAGAAGTTCCAACATCCACATTGGTGACCCCTGCAGAGACCAGCTCCTGTAAGTTAAAAAGCTGACATTGACCCGTAATGGTGGAGGGCTCCTTGATCTTGCCCCGGGGAAAAAAGCAAAGAGTAGAGTCAGCCACAAGATCTTGTAAGCAGAAAGAACCAGGGAAAGGACCGGAAGGGGTTCCTGGAATTTTAGAGAGAGGACCCTGGGGCTCAGCAGGAGGATCAGGACGCACGGGTGAGGGTGCGCCTGAGCATAGTCAGAAGAAGGGAGGTTCTCATGGCGGCGAGAAGAGGCTCACCACGTGTCCGGAAGGGTCCTTGAATGAATTCTCTGAACCCTTCTGCCCCAGCCATGAGCAGTTACTGCTCATGGCTGGGGCAGAAGGGTTCAGAGGGCAACCATGAAGGCAACTCCCTGGAAGCTGCCTGCCTCCGCAGTGGCAGTCTGCTGCCACACGGTGGCGCACGTGTCCCACTTGATAGTAACTGCATCTGTCTCAAGCTGGTCTGGAGGCTGAACCCTAGCTTCACAGGGGACTGGAGATGTTTTTGAAGCCATTCACATGATTGTGTCTCATGGACACACAGTCGGTTTGCCCGAAATAGTGTATTCCATGGTGGGAACAACGCATGGCGCTTCTCGAGTTACAGGACAAAGTTCAGAAATGAACACCACATCCTGAGGGGATCAGCGTTGGGTTCGAAAGAACATTGACACCTGTTCATGGCAAAAGGGGTCATAAAGAGAAATGACCAAAGTGGCTGTTTACATGTCCGAAATGCCCCTACAATATTTGATTCAGCACCCCCAGTATAGCAAGTCTCCACAATCACTAAGGGCTGATCATGATCTGCTATGGAGCATGATTCACTCAGGTGTGACTTATTTCTACACAGTGGTTCTCAACCTTCCTAAGACCGCCACACTTGAATACACTTTCTCGTGTTGTGGGGACCCCGATAATGAAGTTCTTCTGTTGCTAATTAGCAACTTTTGTTTTGCGAAGCAACTTGTATGAATCTTAATGCAAATGTCTGACACGCAGCAGTTCTTAATCGAATCCTGGGACAATGTTCTTCACGCTCCACATTGGTTGTGCCCGCTGCATGAGAATTGCTGCCTCATATGCACAGGCCCTGTTAGAACCTTCTGTTTCTCTTAAGTGTTTGGGTGCTCAGGATCAAACCCAGGACTTTGTGAATCCTGGAGAGGTACGATCCAAACATTTCCTTTGCTTTCCTTTCGTTTCCTTTCCTTGTCTTTTCTATTCATTCCCTTTCAGTTTTTTGAGATAGGATCTATCTGAGCTCCCCTCACAGACAACCCATGCTTCTGCTTCAAGCACTGTTGCAGCTCGGTGACAGGCCCATGTCCACAAGCGTGGCAGAACGTTTCTACCAGCAATGAAGAAATCAGATGATGGAGATGTGCTGGCATCCAAAGGGAGAGTTGTTTTCTACAAAATCACCTCCAGAGCATTTATGATGCCTGCTTGCCCTAGCAGGGGCCTGGATTCAGTACTCAGTGTCTACATGCTAGCTCCTACATGTGGCTACCGTTCCAGTGGTTCGAACATCCAGTCTGCTGACCCTTGAAAGAAGCAGCTGGTGTAAGTGAAAAAGCTGACATTGACCCATAATGGAGGAGGGCTCCTTGATCTTGCCTACTGCAAAGATGCAAAGGGGAGCATCAGCCACAAGTTCCTGTGAGCAGAAAGAACCCGGGACAAAACAGGAAGGGGTTCGTGGAATTTAAGAACAGGGACCCAGTGGCTCAGCAGAAGGATCAGGAGTCACGGGTGGGAGTGCAAATGAGCAGGGTCTGAAGAAGGGAGGTTTTCAGGGCAGCGAGAAGAGGCTATCCATGTGTCCCGAAGGGTCCCTGAATGGATTCTCTGAACCCTTCTGCCCCAGCAATGAGCTTGTTTGCTCATTGCTGGGGCAGAAGGGTTCAGAGTCCAGGCGTGAAGGAGCCTCCGTGGAAGTTGCCTGCCTCCGCAGAGTTAGCCAGGAGCCAAATGTTGGCACTTGAGCCCCAGTTGAAAGTTACTGCCTTGGTCTCAAGCCGGTCTGGAAGCTTAACCCTCGCGTCACAGGGGACTGGAGATGTTTTGGAAGGCATTTGCATGCCTGTGTCTCAGGGAAACACGGTCGGTGTTGCCCGAAATAGTGGATTCCGTGATTGGAACAGTGCATGGCGTTTCTCGATTTACAGGACAAAGTCAGAAATGAACACCACATCCTGAGGGGATCGTCGTGGGCTTGGAAAGATCATTGACATCTGTTCTTGGCAAAAGGGGTCATAAAATAAAATGGCCAAAGCGGCTGTTTACAAGTCCGAAGTGACCCTACAATATTTGATTCAGGACCCACAAAATACCGACTCTCCACAATCACTACGGTCTGATCACGATCTGCTGTCGAGCATGATTCAGTCAGCTGTGACTTGTTTCTACACAGTGGTTGTCAAACTTCCTGCGACTGCCACACTTGAAGACAATTCCTCGTGTTGTGAGAACCCCAACAATGAAATTATTCTGTTGCTAACTTGTAAGTGTTGTTTTGCAAAGCTACTTCTATCAAACGTATTGCAAATGTCTGACATGCAGCAGTTCTTAATCGAAACCTGGGACACAGTCGCTCAAGCCCCAACTGGCTTGAGCCCCTCAGCATGAGAATTGCTGGCCTATATGCACAGGCCCTTTTATAACCTTTGGTTTCCTTTAAGTGGTTGAGTGTTCAGAATCAAACCCAGGACTTTGTGAATACTTGAGAGGTACGACCCGAACCTTTTCTTCCTTTTTTCCTTTTCATTTCTTTTCCTTCTTTCTTTTCTATTGTTTCGTTTCTAAATTTCCGAGTCAGGATCGTTCCTGGTTCTCTGCTCATACATTCCATCCTTCCGACTCAGTCACCCTTGTGTTTCGGTACAGGCTGTGTCCCCAAGCATTGCAGACCTTCTTCCAAACAATGATGGGATCAGAAGGTGGAGATGTGCAGGCATCATATATGAGAATTTTTTTCTCCAAGAAAACCTGCAAGCGTTTATGATGTCTGAGTGACCTCGCAGGGGCCTGGATTCAGTCCTCAGCATCTAGATGGTAGCCGCTCTATGTGGCTACCTTTGCAGAAGTTCCAACATCCACATTGGTGACCCCTGCAGAGACCAGCTCCTGTAAGTTAAAAAGCTGACATTGACCCGTAATGGTGGAGGGCTCCTTGATCTTGCCCCGGGGAAAAAAGCAAAGAGTAGAGTCAGCCACAAGATCTTGTAAGCAGAAAGAACCAGGGAAAGGACCGGAAGGGGTTCCTGGAATTTTAGAGAGAGGACCCTGGGGCTCAGCAGGAGGATCAGGACGCACGGGTGAGGGTGCGCCTGAGCATAGTCAGAAGAAGGGAGGTTCTCATGGCGGCGAGAAGAGGCTCACCACGTGTCCGGAAGGGTCCTTGAATGAATTCTCTGAACCCTTCTGCCCCAGCCATGAGCAGTTACTGCTCATGGCTGGGGCAGAAGGGTTCAGAGGGCAACCATGAAGGCAACTCCCTGGAAGCTGCCTGCCTCCGCAGTGGCAGTCTGCTGCCACACGGTGGCGCACGTGTCCCACTTGATAGTAACTGCATCTGTCTCAAGCTGGTCTGGAGGCTGAACCCTAGCTTCACAGGGGACTGGAGATGTTTTTGAAGCCATTCACATGATTGTGTCTCATGGACACACAGTCGGTTTGCCCGAAATAGTGTATTCCATGGTGGGAACAACGCATGGCGCTTCTCGAGTTACAGGACAAAGTTCAGAAATGAACACCACATCCTGAGGGGATCAGCGTTGGGTTCGAAAGAACATTGACACCTGTTCATGGCAAAAGGGGTCATAAAGAGAAATGACCAAAGTGGCTGTTTACATGTCCGAAATGCCCCTACAATATTTGATTCAGCACCCCCAGTATAGCAAGTCTCCACAATCACTAAGGGCTGATCATGATCTGCTATGGAGCATGATTCACTCAGGTGTGACTTATTTCTACACAGTGGTTCTCAACCTTCCTAAGACCGCCACACTTGAATACACTTTCTCGTGTTGTGGGGACCCCGATAATGAAGTTCTTCTGTTGCTAATTAGCAACTTTTGTTTTGCGAAGCAACTTGTATGAATCTTAATGCAAATGTCTGACACGCAGCAGTTCTTAATCGAATCCTGGGACAATGTTCTTCACGCTCCACATTGGTTGTGCCCGCTGCATGAGAATTGCTGCCTCATATGCACAGGCCCTGTTAGAACCTTCTGTTTCTCTTAAGTGTTTGGGTGCTCAGGATCAAACCCAGGACTTTGTGAATCCTGGAGAGGTACGATCCAAACATTTCCTTTGCTTTCCTTTCGTTTCCTTTCCTTGTCTTTTCTATTCATTCCCTTTCAGTTTTTTGAGATAGGATCTATCTGAGCTCCCCTCACAGACAACCCATGCTTCTGCTTCAAGCACTGTTGCAGCTCGGTGACAGGCCCATGTCCACAAGCGTGGCAGAACGTTTCTACCAGCAATGAAGAAATCAGATGATGGAGATGTGCTGGCATCCAAAGGGAGAGTTGTTTTCTACAAAATCACCTCCAGAGCATTTATGATGCCTGCTTGCCCTAGCAGGGGCCTGGATTCAGTACTCAGTGTCTACATGCTAGCTCCTACATGTGGCTACCGTTCCAGTGGTTCGAACATCCAGTCTGCTGACCCTTGAAAGAAGCAGCTGGTGTAAGTGAAAAAGCTGACATTGACCCATAATGGAGGAGGGCTCCTTGATCTTGCCTACTGCAAAGATGCAAAGGGGAGCATCAGCCACAAGTTCCTGTGAGCAGAAAGAACCCGGGACAAAACAGGAAGGGGTTCGTGGAATTTAAGAACAGGGACCCAGTGGCTCAGCAGAAGGATCAGGAGTCACGGGTGGGAGTGCAAATGAGCAGGGTCTGAAGAAGGGAGGTTTTCAGGGCAGCGAGAAGAGGCTATCCATGTGTCCCGAAGGGTCCCTGAATGGATTCTCTGAACCCTTCTGCCCCAGCAATGAGCTTGTTTGCTCATTGCTGGGGCAGAAGGGTTCAGAGTCCAGGCGTGAAGGAGCCTCCGTGGAAGTTGCCTGCCTCCGCAGAGTTAGCCAGGAGCCAAATGTTGGCACTTGAGCCCCAGTTGAAAGTTACTGCCTTGGTCTCAAGCCGGTCTGGAAGCTTAACCCTCGCGTCACAGGGGACTGGAGATGTTTTGGAAGGCATTTGCATGCCTGTGTCTCAGGGAAACACGGTCGGTTTGCCCGAAATAGTGGATTCCGTGATTGGAACAGTGCATGGCGTTTCTCGATTTACAGGACAAAGTCAGAAATGAACACCACATCCTGAGGGGATCGTCGTGGGCTTGGAAAGATCATTGACATCTGTTCTTGGCAAAAGGGGTCATAAAATAAAATGGCCAAAGCGGCTGTTTACAAGTCCGAAGTGACCCTACAATATTTGATTCAGGACCCACAAAATACCGACTCTCCACAATCACTACGGTCTGATCACGATCTGCTGTCGAGCATGATTCAGTCAGCTGTGACTTGTTTCTACACAGTGGTTGTCAAACTTCCTGCGACTGCCACACTTGAAGACAATTCCTCGTGTTGTGAGAACCCCAACAATGAAATTATTCTGTTGCTAACTTGTAAGTGTTGTTTTGCAAAGCTACTTCTATCAAACGTATTGCAAATGTCTGACATGCAGCAGTTCTTAATCGAAACCTGGGACACAGTCGCTCAAGCCCCAACTGGCTTGAGCCCCTCAGCATGAGAATTGCTGGCCTATATGCACAGGCCCTTTTATAACCTTTGGTTTCCTTTAAGTGGTTGAGTGTTCAGAATCAAACCCAGGACTTTGTGAATACTTGAGAGGTACGACCCGAACCTTTTCTTCCTTTTTTCCTTTTCATTTCTTTTCCTTCTTTCTTTTCTATTGTTTCGTTTCTAAATTTCCGAGTCAGGATCGTTCCTGGTTCTCTGCTCATACATTCCATCCTTCCGACTCAGTCACCCTTGTGTTTCGGTACAGGCTGTGTCCCCAAGCATTGCAGACCTTCTTCCAAACAATGATGGGATCAGAAGGTGGAGATGTGCAGGCATCATATATGAGAATTTTTTTCTCCAAGAAAACCTGCAAGCGTTTATGATGTCTGAGTGACCTCGCAGGGGCCTGGATTCAGTCCTCAGCATCTAGATGGTAGCCGCTCTATGTGGCTACCTTTGCAGAAGTTCCAACATCCACATTGGTGACCCCTGCAGAGACCAGCTCCTGTAAGTTAAAAAGCTGACATTGACCCGTAATGGTGGAGGGCTCCTTGATCTTGCCCCGGGGAAAAAAGCAAAGAGTAGAGTCAGCCACAAGATCTTGTAAGCAGAAAGAACCAGGGAAAGGACCGGAAGGGGTTCCTGGAATTTTAGAGAGAGGACCCTGGGGCTCAGCAGGAGGATCAGGACGCACGGGTGAGGGTGCGCCTGAGCATAGTCAGAAGAAGGGAGGTTCTCATGGCGGCGAGAAGAGGCTCACCACGTGTCCGGAAGGGTCCTTGAATGAATTCTCTGAACCCTTCTGCCCCAGCCATGAGCAGTTACTGCTCATGGCTGGGGCAGAAGGGTTCAGAGGGCAACCATGAAGGCAACTCCCTGGAAGCTGCCTGCCTCCGCAGTGGCAGTCTGCTGCCACACGGTGGCGCACGTGTCCCACTTGATAGTAACTGCATCTGTCTCAAGCTGGTCTGGAGGCTGAACCCTAGCTTCACAGGGGACTGGAGATGTTTTTGAAGCCATTCACATGATTGTGTCTCATGGACACACAGTCGGTTTGCCCGAAATAGTGTATTCCATGGTGGGAACAACGCATGGCGCTTCTCGAGTTACAGGACAAAGTTCAGAAATGAACACCACATCCTGAGGGGATCAGCGTTGGGTTCGAAAGAACATTGACACCTGTTCATGGCAAAAGGGGTCATAAAGAGAAATGACCAAAGTGGCTGTTTACATGTCCGAAATGCCCCTACAATATTTGATTCAGCACCCCCAGTATAGCAAGTCTCCACAATCACTAAGGGCTGATCATGATCTGCTATGGAGCATGATTCACTCAGGTGTGACTTATTTCTACACAGTGGTTCTCAACCTTCCTAAGACCGCCACACTTGAATACACTTTCTCGTGTTGTGGGGACCCCGATAATGAAGTTCTTCTGTTGCTAATTAGCAACTTTTGTTTTGCGAAGCAACTTGTATGAATCTTAATGCAAATGTCTGACACGCAGCAGTTCTTAATCGAATCCTGGGACAATGTTCTTCACGCTCCACATTGGTTGTGCCCGCTGCATGAGAATTGCTGCCTCATATGCACAGGCCCTGTTAGAACCTTCTGTTTCTCTTAAGTGTTTGGGTGCTCAGGATCAAACCCAGGACTTTGTGAATCCTGGAGAGGTACGATCCAAACATTTCCTTTGCTTTCCTTTCGTTTCCTTTCCTTGTCTTTTCTATTCATTCCCTTTCAGTTTTTTGAGATAGGATCTATCTGAGCTCCCCTCACAGACAACCCATGCTTCTGCTTCAAGCACTGTTGCAGCTCGGTGACAGGCCCATGTCCACAAGCGTGGCAGAACGTTTCTACCAGCAATGAAGAAATCAGATGATGGAGATGTGCTGGCATCCAAAGGGAGAGTTGTTTTCTACAAAATCACCTCCAGAGCATTTATGATGCCTGCTTGCCCTAGCAGGGGCCTGGATTCAGTACTCAGTGTCTACATGCTAGCTCCTACATGTGGCTACCGTTCCAGTGGTTCGAACATCCAGTCTGCTGACCCTTGAAAGAAGCAGCTGGTGTAAGTGAAAAAGCTGACATTGACCCATAATGGAGGAGGGCTCCTTGATCTTGCCTACTGCAAAGATGCAAAGGGGAGCATCAGCCACAAGTTCCTGTGAGCAGAAAGAACCCGGGACAAAACAGGAAGGGGTTCGTGGAATTTAAGAACAGGGACCCAGTGGCTCAGCAGAAGGATCAGGAGTCACGGGTGGGAGTGCAAATGAGCAGGGTCTGAAGAAGGGAGGTTTTCAGGGCAGCGAGAAGAGGCTATCCATGTGTCCCGAAGGGTCCCTGAATGGATTCTCTGAACCCTTCTGCCCCAGCAATGAGCTTGTTTGCTCATTGCTGGGGCAGAAGGGTTCAGAGTCCAGGCGTGAAGGAGCCTCCGTGGAAGTTGCCTGCCTCCGCAGAGTTAGCCAGGAGCCAAATGTTGGCACTTGAGCCCCAGTTGAAAGTTACTGCCTTGGTCTCAAGCCGGTCTGGAAGCTTAACCCTCGCGTCACAGGGGACTGGAGATGTTTTGGAAGGCATTTGCATGCCTGTGTCTCAGGGAAACACGGTCGGTTTGCCCGAAATAGTGGATTCCGTGATTGGAACAGTGCATGGCGTTTCTCGATTTACAGGACAAAGTCAGAAATGAACACCACATCCTGAGGGGATCGTCGTGGGCTTGGAAAGATCATTGACATCTGTTCTTGGCAAAAGGGGTCATAAAATAAAATGGCCAAAGCGGCTGTTTACAAGTCCGAAGTGACCCTACAATATTTGATTCAGGACCCACAAAATACCGACTCTCCACAATCACTACGGTCTGATCACGATCTGCTGTCGAGCATGATTCAGTCAGCTGTGACTTGTTTCTACACAGTGGTTGTCAAACTTCCTGCGACTGCCACACTTGAAGACAATTCCTCGTGTTGTGAGAACCCCAACAATGAAATTATTCTGTTGCTAACTTGTAAGTGTTGTTTTGCAAAGCTACTTCTATCAAACGTATTGCAAATGTCTGACATGCAGCAGTTCTTAATCGAAACCTGGGACACAGTCGCTCAAGCCCCAACTGGCTTGAGCCCCTCAGCATGAGAATTGCTGGCCTATATGCACAGGCCCTTTTATAACCTTTGGTTTCCTTTAAGTGGTTGAGTGTTCAGAATCAAACCCAGGACTTTGTGAATACTTGAGAGGTACGACCCGAACCTTTTCTTCCTTTTTTCCTTTTCATTTCTTTTCCTTCTTTCTTTTCTATTGTTTCGTTTCTAAATTTCCGAGTCAGGATCGTTCCTGGTTCTCTGCTCATACATTCCATCCTTCCGACTCAGTCACCCTTGTGTTTCGGTACAGGCTGTGTCCCCAAGCATTGCAGACCTTCTTCCAAACAATGATGGGATCAGAAGGTGGAGATGTGCAGGCATCATATATGAGAATTTTTTTCTCCAAGAAAACCTGCAAGCGTTTATGATGTCTGAGTGACCTCGCAGGGGCCTGGATTCAGTCCTCAGCATCTAGATGGTAGCCGCTCTATGTGGCTACCTTGGCAGAAGTTCCAACATCCACATTGGTGACCCCTGCAGAGACCAGCTCCTGTAAGTTAAAAAGCTGACATTGACCCGTAATGGTGGAGGGCTCCTTGATCTTGCCCCGGGGAAAAAAGCAAAGAGTAGAGTCAGCCACAAGATCTTGTAAGCAGAAAGAACCAGGGAAAGGACCGGAAGGGGTTCCTGGAATTTTAGAGAGAGGACCCTGGGGCTCAGCAGGAGGATCAGGACGCACGGGTGAGGGTGCGCCTGAGCATAGTCAGAAGAAGGGAGGTTCTCATGGCGGCGAGAAGAGGCTCACCACGTGTCCGGAAGGGTCCTTGAATGAATTCTCTGAACCCTTCTGCCCCAGCCATGAGCAGTTACTGCTCATGGCTGGGGCAGAAGGGTTCAGAGGGCAACCATGAAGGCAACTCCCTGGAAGCTGCCTGCCTCCGCAGTGGCAGTCTGCTGCCACACGGTGGCGCACGTGTCCCACTTGATAGTAACTGCATCTGTCTCAAGCTGGTCTGGAGGCTGAACCCTAGCTTCACAGGGGACTGGAGATGTTTTTGAAGCCATTCACATGATTGTGTCTCATGGACACACAGTCGGTTTGCCCGAAATAGTGTATTCCATGGTGGGAACAACGCATGGCGCTTCTCGAGTTACAGGACAAAGTTCAGAAATGAACACCACATCCTGAGGGGATCAGCGTTGGGTTCGAAAGAACATTGACACCTGTTCATGGCAAAAGGGGTCATAAAGAGAAATGACCAAAGTGGCTGTTTACATGTCCGAAATGCCCCTACAATATTTGATTCAGCACCCCCAGTATAGCAAGTCTCCACAATCACTAAGGGCTGATCATGATCTGCTATGGAGCATGATTCACTCAGGTGTGACTTATTTCTACACAGTGGTTCTCAACCTTCCTAAGACCGCCACACTTGAATACACTTTCTCGTGTTGTGGGGACCCCGATAATGAAGTTCTTCTGTTGCTAATTAGCAACTTTTGTTTTGCGAAGCAACTTGTATGAATCTTAATGCAAATGTCTGACACGCAGCAGTTCTTAATCGAATCCTGGGACAATGTTCTTCACGCTCCACATTGGTTGTGCCCGCTGCATGAGAATTGCTGCCTCATATGCACAGGCCCTGTTAGAACCTTCTGTTTCTCTTAAGTGTTTGGGTGCTCAGGATCAAACCCAGGACTTTGTGAATCCTGGAGAGGTACGATCCAAACATTTCCTTTGCTTTCCTTTCGTTTCCTTTCCTTGTCTTTTCTATTCATTCCCTTTCAGTTTTTTGAGATAGGATCTATCTGAGCTCCCCTCACAGACAACCCATGCTTCTGCTTCAAGCACTGTTGCAGCTCGGTGACAGGCCCATGTCCACAAGCGTGGCAGAACGTTTCTACCAGCAATGAAGAAATCAGATGATGGAGATGTGCTGGCATCCAAAGGGAGAGTTGTTTTCTACAAAATCACCTCCAGAGCATTTATGATGCCTGCTTGCCCTAGCAGGGGCCTGGATTCAGTACTCAGTGTCTACATGCTACAGCTCCTACATGTGGCTACCGTTCCAGTGGTTCGAACATCCAGTCTGCTGACCCTTGAAAGAAGCAGCTGGTGTAAGTGAAAAAGCTGACATTGACCCATAATGGAGGAGGGCTCCTTGATCTTGCCTACTGCAAAGATGCAAAGGGGAGCATCAGCCACAAGTTCCTGTGAGCAGAAAGAACCCGGGACAAAACAGGAAGGGGTTCGTGGAATTTAAGAACAGGGACCCAGTGGCTCAGCAGAAGGATCAGGAGTCACGGGTGGGAGTGCAAATGAGCAGGGTCTGAAGAAGGGAGGTTTTCAGGGCAGCGAGAAGAGGCTATCCATGTGTCCCGAAGGGTCCCTGAATGGATTCTCTGAACCCTTCTGCCCCAGCAATGAGCTTGTTTGCTCATTGCTGGGGCAGAAGGGTTCAGAGTCCAGGCGTGAAGGAGCCTCCGTGGAAGTTGCCTGCCTCCGCAGAGTTAGCCAGGAGCCAAATGTTGGCACTTGAGCCCCAGTTGAAAGTTACTGCCTTGGTCTCAAGCCGGTCTGGAAGCTTAACCCTCGCGTCACAGGGGACTGGAGATGTTTTGGAAGGCATTTGCATGCCTGTGTCTCAGGGAAACACGGTCGGTTTGCCCGAAATAGTGGATTCCGTGATTGGAACAGTGCATGGCGTTTCTCGATTTACAGGACAAAGTCAGAAATGAACACCACATCCTGAGGGGATCGTCGTGGGCTTGGAAAGATCATTGACATCTGTTCTTGGCAAAAGGGGTCATAAAATAAAATGGCCAAAGCGGCTGTTTACAAGTCCGAAGTGACCCTACAATATTTGATTCAGGACCCACAAAATACCGACTCTCCACAATCACTACGGTCTGATCACGATCTGCTGTCGAGCATGATTCAGTCAGCTGTGACTTGTTTCTACACAGTGGTTGTCAAACTTCCTGCGACTGCCACACTTGAAGACAATTCCTCGTGTTGTGAGAACCCCAACAATGAAATTATTCTGTTGCTAACTTGTAAGTGTTGTTTTGCAAAGCTACTTCTATCAAACGTATTGCAAATGTCTGACATGCAGCAGTTCTTAATCGAAACCTGGGACACAGTCGCTCAAGCCCCAACTGGCTTGAGCCCCTCAGCATGAGAATTGCTGGCCTATATGCACAGGCCCTTTTATAACCTTTGGTTTCCTTTAAGTGGTTGAGTGTTCAGAATCAAACCCAGGACTTTGTGAATACTTGAGAGGTACGACCCGAACCTTTTCTTCCTTTTTTCCTTTTCATTTCTTTTCCTTCTTTCTTTTCTATTGTTTCGTTTCTAAATTTCCGAGTCAGGATCGTTCCTGGTTCTCTGCTCATACATTCCATCCTTCCGACTCAGTCACCCTTGTGTTTCGGTACAGGCTGTGTCCCCAAGCATTGCAGACCTTCTTCCAAACAATGATGGGATCAGAAGGTGGAGATGTGCAGGCATCATATATGAGAATTTTTTTCTCCAAGAAAACCTGCAAGCGTTTATGATGTCTGAGTGACCTCGCAGGGGCCTGGATTCAGTCCTCAGCATCTAGATGGTAGCCGCTCTATGTGGCTACCTTTGCAGAAGTTCCAACATCCACATTGGTGACCCCTGCAGAGACCAGCTCCTGTAAGTTAAAAAGCTGACATTGACCCGTAATGGTGGAGGGCTCCTTGATCTTGCCCCGGGGAAAAAAGCAAAGAGTAGAGTCAGCCACAAGATCTTGTAAGCAGAAAGAACCAGGGAAAGGACCGGAAGGGGTTCCTGGAATTTTAGAGAGAGGACCCTGGGGCTCAGCAGGAGGATCAGGACGCACGGGTGAGGGTGCGCCTGAGCATAGTCAGAAGAAGGGAGGTTCTCATGGCGGCGAGAAGAGGCTCACCACGTGTCCGGAAGGGTCCTTGAATGAATTCTCTGAACCCTTCTGCCCCAGCCATGAGCAGTTACTGCTCATGGCTGGGGCAGAAGGGTTCAGAGGGCAACCATGAAGGCAACTCCCTGGAAGCTGCCTGCCTCCGCAGTGGCAGTCTGCTGCCACACGGTGGCGCACGTGTCCCACTTGATAGTAACTGCATCTGTCTCAAGCTGGTCTGGAGGCTGAACCCTAGCTTCACAGGGGACTGGAGATGTTTTTGAAGCCATTCACATGATTGTGTCTCATGGACACACAGTCGGTTTGCCCGAAATAGTGTATTCCATGGTGGGAACAACGCATGGCGCTTCTCGAGTTACAGGACAAAGTTCAGAAATGAACACCACATCCTGAGGGGATCAGCGTTGGGTTCGAAAGAACATTGACACCTGTTCATGGCAAAAGGGGTCATAAAGAGAAATGACCAAAGTGGCTGTTTACATGTCCGAAATGCCCCTACAATATTTGATTCAGCACCCCCAGTATAGCAAGTCTCCACAATCACTAAGGGCTGATCATGATCTGCTATGGAGCATGATTCACTCAGGTGTGACTTATTTCTACACAGTGGTTCTCAACCTTCCTAAGACCGCCACACTTGAATACACTTTCTCGTGTTGTGGGGACCCCGATAATGAAGTTCTTCTGTTGCTAATTAGCAACTTTTGTTTTGCGAAGCAACTTGTATGAATCTTAATGCAAATGTCTGACACGCAGCAGTTCTTAATCGAATCCTGGGACAATGTTCTTCACGCTCCACATTGGTTGTGCCCGCTGCATGAGAATTGCTGCCTCATATGCACAGGCCCTGTTAGAACCTTCTGTTTCTCTTAAGTGTTTGGGTGCTCAGGATCAAACCCAGGACTTTGTGAATCCTGGAGAGGTACGATCCAAACATTTCCTTTGCTTTCCTTTCGTTTCCTTTCCTTGTCTTTTCTATTCATTCCCTTTCAGTTTTTTGAGATAGGATCTATCTGAGCTCCCCTCACAGACAACCCATGCTTCTGCTTCAAGCACTGTTGCAGCTCGGTGACAGGCCCATGTCCACAAGCGTGGCAGAACGTTTCTACCAGCAATGAAGAAATCAGATGATGGAGATGTGCTGGCATCCAAAGGGAGAGTTGTTTTCTACAAAATCACCTCCAGAGCATTTATGATGCCTGCTTGCCCTAGCAGGGGCCTGGATTCAGTACTCAGTGTCTACATGCTAGCTCCTACATGTGGCTACCGTTCCAGTGGTTCGAACATCCAGTCTGCTGACCCTTGAAAGAAGCAGCTGGTGTAAGTGAAAAAGCTGACATTGACCCATAATGGAGGAGGGCTCCTTGATCTTGCCTACTGCAAAGATGCAAAGGGGAGCATCAGCCACAAGTTCCTGTGAGCAGAAAGAACCCGGGACAAAACAGGAAGGGGTTCGTGGAATTTAAGAACAGGGACCCAGTGGCTCAGCAGAAGGATCAGGAGTCACGGGTGGGAGTGCAAATGAGCAGGGTCTGAAGAAGGGAGGTTTTCAGGGCAGCGAGAAGAGGCTATCCATGTGTCCCGAAGGGTCCCTGAATGGATTCTCTGAACCCTTCTGCCCCAGCAATGAGCTTGTTTGCTCATTGCTGGGGCAGAAGGGTTCAGAGTCCAGGCGTGAAGGAGCCTCCGTGGAAGTTGCCTGCCTCCGCAGAGTTAGCCAGGAGCCAAATGTTGGCACTTGAGCCCCAGTTGAAAGTTACTGCTTGGTCTCAAGCCGGTCTGGAAGCTTAACCCTCGCGTCACAGGGGACTGGAGATGTTTTGGAAGGCATTTGCATGCCTGTGTCTCAGGGAAACACGGTCGGTTTGCCCGAAATAGTGGATTCCGTGATTGGAACAGTGCATGGCGTTTCTCGATTTACAGGACAAAGTCAGAAATGAACACCACATCCTGAGGGGATCGTCGTGGGCTTGGAAAGATCATTGACATCTGTTCTTGGCAAAAGGGGTCATAAAATAAAATGGCCAAAGCGGCTGTTTACAAGTCCGAAGTGACCCTACAATATTTGATTCAGGACCCACAAAATACCGACTCTCCACAATCACTACGGTCTGATCACGATCTGCTGTCGAGCATGATTCAGTCAGCTGTGACTTGTTTCTACACAGTGGTTGTCAAACTTCCTGCGACTGCCACACTTGAAGACAATTCCTCGTGTTGTGAGAACCCCAACAATGAAATTATTCTGTTGCTAACTTGTAAGTGTTGTTTTGCAAAGCTACTTCTATCAAACGTATTGCAAATGTCTGACATGCAGCAGTTCTTAATCGAAACCTGGGACACAGTCGCTCAAGCCCCAACTGGCTTGAGCCCCTCAGCATGAGAATTGCTGGCCTATATGCACAGGCCCTTTTATAACCTTTGGTTTCCTTTAAGTGGTTGAGTGTTCAGAATCAAACCCAGGACTTTGTGAATACTTGAGAGGTACGACCCGAACCTTTTCTTCCTTTTTTCCTTTTCATTTCTTTTCCTTCTTTCTTTTCTATTGTTTCGTTTCTAAATTTCCGAGTCAGGATCGTTCCTGGTTCTCTGCTCATACATTCCATCCTTCCGACTCAGTCACCCTTGTGTTTCGGTACAGGCTGTGTCCCCAAGCATTGCAGACCTTCTTCCAAACAATGATGGGATCAGAAGGTGGAGATGTGCAGGCATCATATATGAGAATTTTTTTCTCCAAGAAAACCTGCAAGCGTTTATGATGTCTGAGTGACCTCGCAGGGGCCTGGATTCAGTCCTCAGCATCTAGATGGTAGCCGCTCTATGTGGCTACCTTTGCAGAAGTTCCAACATCCACATTGGTGACCCCTGCAGAGACCAGCTCCTGTAAGTTAAAAAGCTGACATTGACCCGTAATGGTGGAGGGCTCCTTGATCTTGCCCCGGGAAAAAAGCAAAGAGTAGAGTCAGCCACAAGATCTTGTAAGCAGAAAGAACCAGGGAAAGGACCGGAAGGGGTTCCTGGAATTTTAGAGAGAGGACCCTGGGGCTCAGCAGGAGGATCAGGACGCACGGGTGAGGGTGCGCCTGAGCATAGTCAGAAGAAGGGAGGTTCTCATGGCGGCGAGAAGAGGCTCACCACGTGTCCGGAAGGGTCCTTGAATGAATTCTCTGAACCCTTCTGCCCCAGCCATGAGCAGTTACTGCTCATGGCTGGGGCAGAAGGGTTCAGAGGGCAACCATGAAGGCAACTCCCTGGAAGCTGCCTGCCTCCGCAGTGGCAGTCTGCTGCCACACGGTGGCGCACGTGTCCCACTTGATAGTAACTGCATCTGTCTCAAGCTGGTCTGGAGGCTGAACCCTAGCTGCTATATGTGGCTACCTTTCCAGATGTTCCAACATCCATATTGGTGACCCCTGCAGAAACCAGCTCCTGTAAGTTAAGCATCTGATATTGACCCGTAATGGTGGAGGGCACCTTCTTCTTGCCCTGTGGAAAAATGCAAAGAGTAGAATCAGACACAAGTGATTGTAATTGTTGGACCCCCAAAGGCCCTAACGGGGACGCTGCACCCCCACAGAGACTCACAGACTGGATATTGATGCAAATAGCTAGAGATTTTTTTCCAGTGCTCTGGGACTGTTCTAACAGGCAGGATAGAAGTAGCCTCAAGGAGCAAATGGTGAAGCTTTTTATACAGTTGTTGGGCCCTAACCGAATTGATACAAGTTGATTGGTTCCCAAACTATTTTCCCATTTTGATAGGTTGGGTCCAGTTAACCTTTAAATTGACTGTTGTTGGCATATAGCAAGGTCGCGGGCACCAGGAAATATAAAGTTCCTTGCCCAAGTTTATTAGTTGGCTGCTGTAGCTGCCGCTCATTTTAGGAATTTTGGGGCTGGGTCACAGTGCCGTTGAATTAAGCCTGACAATTGTTTTATGGTTTTTGCGGTAGGCTAGTTCTTGGAACAGGGAGTTCTAGAAAGTACTCAATAATTATTGTATTGAGTAGAGAAAGCCTAAGTTCCTATTAAGAGTTTAGGATTAATGCCCAGGGCCAGGGGTCTCCGGCCTCATATTTTCCCCCTTTTTCTTGTGACTGTTCCAATCATGGAACAGCTGTTTTAGCTCCTGATCACTAGCTTGGTTAGTTTATAGTCACTCCCTGGAGAATTTTTAAGAAACTGGTACAGTTGTCTGAGAACCATAATCTGTACTGCACTAATTCTTTTCCTAATAAAAGCTATTAGTTTACTCAAAATGTAGGACCCAAAGTTTAAAGGCAACAATAACGTTGCCAAGGGTGCCAGTAGTGTAGATATTAACGTCATCACCCATGAGGATGAATTGAACCAGGCTTTAAACCAGAAAGTGGAACAAAGTCCTCCTTGTTGGAGAAAAAGTAAATCTAAACCTTTCCTGTAATGGCAGCTAGCAGACTCTGGTACTTTTGTCCCTGTAGAAGCAGGGAGGCGGTTTCTGTGGCAACTCCTGTTGCCGCCACCCCTAATAGGAGAACAGTTAAGGGGTCCCTTTTTTGCTTTAAGTGGGTGTTTTACCATATTGTCAGTTTAATGAACCTGAGTCTATCTGGCCTCAACAGGTAATGTTCTGATGTGCCAATAGGCACTATACATGCCATGTCCCCAGTCTTAGGAAGTTTTCTTTTGACTAAAAGTTCCAGCCTGTGGAAATGGGACGTTGTAATCTCTTAGACTGCTTCCTGCTGAGAGGGGACGTTGTCAGGGGCCCCAAACAGGCTGGTATTAGTCAAAAGCTGGGTGTGGGTTTAGGCAGTGGGGTACATCTGGTTCGCTGATCCAGCGGAGTGGACGGAGGAGGTCATATCAGCTGGACTGGTCATCAGCTGTCAGCAGGTCTAGGACTCACAGTAGTCGAATCAGTTTGATGCCTGGATGGTGTCTGTTAGCCAAATAGTGATCTATTGAGAGGGATAAAAACTAGAGGCAGAAGTTAAAGTTTACAGAAGCTTACATTTGGAACTTTTTATCACATTGTAGAAAGAACAGCTAACAAGTGTTTGTTAAACAGCCAATGAGAAATCACCTTAGACTTGAGCCTATTTAGGCACTTAAAAACATATGTATTGAGGGACCTTAAAGTGGTCCATAATTTACACAACACAGAATCTGTTTTTTTTAGTTAATTAATATCTGTATACAGAGTACAGTATCATAAAAAGTTTTCAAGTAACTAAAACCAGGTAATACACTACTAAGACAAAATCTGTCACTTTAAAATGTAGAGAATGGTTTTTGGCTTCCTTTAGCAACAAAGTATGATATATATCTAGAAGAAAATGGGAGAGCCAAGCAAGCCTCTAATCCAGATAAAAAACAATTATTACCAGCTCATCAGAACATGTATCCACGATTTTAATTTTATAACTCTGAAACTTTTTTTTAACTTTTATCTCAAACCACCTTCTCACTTAAAATCACTTTTTCAGACCTTCACAACTTACCTAGGCTTTCATATCTGCAGACTTTTAAACCTCCATATCTTAACATTATCTCAGACACTCAAAACTTAAATCACTTTCTTAGACCTTTATATTTTAAACCTCATAACATTTCTTTAAACTTTCTTTAATCTAACTATCTACCAAATACAGAGTTGTTATTACCGAGAGCAGTCATTTTTAAAAGTTATATCAAAAACCTATTTATCTTTTAACAGGGGTCCTGTTAGCGAGACAATACTGTTTGTCTTATTCAGAAAGGGACTCTAATAGCCTCAGAGAGAGGAACTGGTTGTCTATTGCTGCTAAAGTAACAGAATTACAGTTAGCCATCAACGCCACCAGAGATCTGGGAATACTAAATTATAGCAAAAAGTGTAACTCAATTAAAATGACAGAGACTTACCCATACCTAGACAGATGACCCTGGACGCTCCGTGTTCTCTGTGACTTTATGGGCAACAGAGGTCTCAAGATACTGACAGTCTTCCATTGCCAGGCCAGTAGGTATGTTTCTGTGGATAAGACTCAGAGGGATAAAACCCCGCTCTGTCCATCCAAAGCAGGATGATCTACTCTCTAGTGTCTTATTTGTAGGCAGGTCTATGGCAGGTGAGGCATTGGGCAGTTTTGCCCAGTGGTACATTTCCACAATCCACAGACGTTGCTCTGTCCCTGTCCGTCTTCTCTGGAGGTGCTGGGGTCACTGTTAGGATCTGGGGTCTCTACTTAAAACTCCAATTAAAAGTCATAATCAGCAGATCTCTGAGTGGTGAGGGCTATCTATGTTAAGTATCTCTATGTTAACAAAACTTTGCCTATAATTTTTTCTGCTTTACTGTACTATCTAGGTCATTGTAAACATTTTTTTAACTTAAACTGTCTTATAGCCTTGTGAATTTAAATATCTTAAAAGCTGTTTTTGAAAACATCTAGCTTTTTTAAAAACCTTGTTTTCTTAAAGCAGTTTAAAACCTTCCAACTTTGTGTTCATAATATCTCATAATGTGGTTTTTAGCAGCATTTTGTTTTAGGCCTAAGCCAACTGTTACACTAAAGCTCAGATATCACATGGCCTCTCAATTTTAAAACTGCAGGTTTTTTATAAACAAACTTTAATTATCTTTATGTTTTGTTTTAAACATCTTACTCTTAAACTGAAAAGATGACTGTATTGATATCTTATTTAATATTTTTCTTTTTAAAATCTTAACTTTATAAACCTTATTTTAGCATTCAAAAACACTATATAAAATCTATCTTAACTTAGTTTTTTCTTTTTAGATCTATACCAGAAAACACATCTTTAAAACACATTTTTAAAATACACTCTCAAGAGGGTTGGTATTGAGGCCTCAGTTATATAGGGACCACTGTGATGAGTTAACCTTTCTGTTAGTTTACCCTCCTGATGCTTTGCCTTTTTCTCAGGCTCTCCAAAGGAGCACAGAGTACCTGCTCTGTATTGGCTCTTTACCCCTGTATGTGTTCCTTTACACACCGAGTATGTCATCTTGCCATCTCATGTAGACTCAAGACAGCCACAGAATTCTTTCAGGAAGCCAAGCTTGGGTCAAGTTCCTGCCTTTTAGTTTTAGGGGCAGCAGCAGGAAGGAGGGAACAGGGTGTTCTCCCCAGGAACTCTCTCATCTCCCTGGAAGGGAGCCCACCGCAAAGCGCAGCACATGGGATGTCCTTGGGACTTGAATTAACTGAGCTGTTTTGTTTATTTTTCCTGCTCCCTGGGGACAAGGTTTCTGGGTTTCCTAAGACCTTCCCTCTTAATGCCAATTGTTTCTTTTACTGTCTTACGAATTGGGGGAGATTCCACCCACCCTGTGAAATTTGCCTCCGTCTAAAATCTCATCCACGCCCACTTATCTTCCACACTGGGTTGTCATCTTTCTCCGCCCATGTGGTCCCCTCCCTCCTGGCCCCGGCTCAGGACCAGTTTTTTCTCAAATACAAGTAGAATCTTACATACAGACAGAGAAATCTTAATCAGGTCTGGAACAACAGAGGAACCTTAGGACTTTTTCAGAGATAACTTGTTGCCTTTTTACAAATTGTCTGTTAGTGGCAGAAGTTATTTTAGCATTTTGTCGAGTAGCACAAGCTGCTCCATGCCTCTCCTCTAAATTTGCAGCAAGACTCATTTCTAAGAAAACTTGTCCCAGATCTGGCAAGCTATCATTTAAGAAAGTGATATTCAAATGAACACAAAATACACATTATTTTTATCAGCTTATCAGAATTTTACAGCCAGAATTTATCTATACATTTTAAATTACTTTTTAGACCCTTACCACTTACTTATGTTTTCACACCCTTAGACCTATAGACTTCAAAACATTTTTAAGCATTTTGCCAATTAGTTCAGGTGGAACAGGTTTTAACTGAGCCGAATTAGCAAGAGCAACAGCTGGGCTGTCACTTTTACTGCAGAGGCATTGGCTGAGACAGCAGTAAATAAAATTCCAAATGTACATTCCTCCTGTCCCTCTCTAAGCTGCAGCCTGTCTTCTAGTTTTTAGCAAGCTTTACCTCAGTGGCAGTCATTACAAGGCATCTGAATCTTTAAAACCATTAGGTTTCTTTACTCAAACTACATATACATTTTAAAATACCATTTGAGTGATTCTTACACAAAAAAGTTTGGCTGTTATCTCAAGAGTGGGTGTGCTCCACCCCCTCCTGCCTCAGCAAGGCCACATCAGTTACTTTTTATTACTCTTATAGGATGGTGGTTGTTGTTATCTCTTAATTAACCCCTTTTCTTTTCCTGCCGCTTTTTGCTAGTTTTCTCTCATTAACCCTTTTTCTCCTATGGCTGAGAGCCCCAAACCAAGGATGAATGAAACTGGCAGCCCAGCACTTTTAAAAAACAGGTCTATCTGGAAGCAGCTCTGGCTGGATGGCTCCAGAGGTCTGCTCAACGCAGCCCCCCCTTCCTTGCAGCTGGCCTTCCACCCCTTGTTTAGGCTTGGCTTGCATTCCCGGCTGGCAGCACTGCCACTTACCCACAGCATATGAGAGGAGTTGCTTGGCCCACGTTAGATCTCGCATGTTACACAGGAAAACAGACAAACACAAAACATATAATCATGAAACTGAGACAAACAAGAATCAGATATGACAATGGCGCCGCACAGTTTCTCAAAGGTTTTCACGTGTACATCAACGGACTGATAAGTCGCTCTGTCCTTGACTCCCTTAAAATGAGACATAATTATGTCAAGAGGTCCAGATGGAGTTTGTCCCACATCCAAAAACAAAGTCAGTCCAAGTCTAGCCATACACACACACAGAATCATACAGAAACAGCAGTGCACCCCCGGTGTTTCCAGAGTCAAGTAAGCACCTGGCACCACTGTCCGTCCAGAGCTCTCGGCCAGAGAGTCTGTCAGCGGAAAGGCCTCCACAACCTCCAGATTCCAAGCAGGTCAGGACCTCCAGGTGGGTCCTATGACCCCAGATGGGTCCTCTCACAACCCAAGCTTCCCGACACGGGTCGTCACGACCCCAGACGGGAGGGTAGCTCATCAGCAGCCCTCCTTCGGCTGTGTTGTAACCTCAGACCAATGGCCAAGCATCAGAGAAAGGGGGTTGAAGTCGACTGTCCCATTTTCAACAAGTCAGAAAGAACCAGGGAAAATACAAGAAACAGATTATGCAGACGCGCCCAGGAGGGGACTTCCACAGCTCTTCTATGGAAGTCACAGCAGTTTGAGACTGGCCTCTAACAGGCATCTCCAGACAGAGGAGAGGCTCCTCTCCCTCCTCCCGATGGAGAAGGATCCTCACGGACCCCTCTCCGAACAGATGCGGGGAAGTCCTCCCGGACTTCTCCTCGTTACCAGACTCTGGAGTGTCTTCTAGGGCCCCACAGCCTCCAGATTCCAGACCCTCCCGTGGTGCTTCTCACAAACAGACAGACAACAAGACCTAATACAGATAGTCAGGCAAATAAGTCAGTCACAATTAACACAAAAATTAGACACAAAGAGAAACAGAGCTCTGATATCTGACAGATGCCGGTCCCTGCCAAACCAAATGGCAGAGATCCCGGCCAGATGCCGTGGGGCCACCTGCCCCCGGCTCAGACAGAGAGGAAACCTTACGGTGTCCCCTCCAACCCTACTGGAGCGTCCTTCAGGGTCGATCCTGGCTTATATCATCCCAGTAAGCTTAAGCCGCGCGGTGGGATCCTTAAGGACCATGCACACTGCAGACCCTTACAGACACAGTTTACAGCTCTGACGAGTTACTTGTTCCAAACAAACAGGCAGACAGGCGAACAGAGAGACAGACAGACAAACAGCAGATGCTCGAGCTTACCGCCGACACCTGACTTGCGGGGTCTGGGGGGTTGCGCCGGTTCCCGGTCAGGGAACCAAAATGTTGGACTCCCAAAGGCCCAAAACGGGATGCTGCACCCCCACAGAGACTCACAGACAGGATATCGATGCAAAAAGCAAGAGGATTTATTCCAGTGCACTGGGACCGTTCTAACAGGCAGGATAGAAGCAGCCTCAAGGAGCAAATGGTGAAGCTATTTATACAGTTGTTGGGCACAAACCGAATTGGTACAAGTTGATTGTTCCCAAATTGTTTTCCCATTTTGATAGGTAGGGGCCAGTTAACCTTTAAATTGATTGGTGTTGGCATATAGCAAGGTCTCGGGCACCAGGAAATGTAAAGTCCCTTGCCCAAGGCTATGAGGTGGCGGCTGTAGCTGCCGTTCATTTTAGGAATTTGGGCTGGGTCACAGTGCCCTTGAATTAAGCCTGACAATTGTTTTATGGTTTCTGGGGTTGGCTAGTTCTTGGAACAGGGAGTTCTGGAAAGTACTCAATAATTATTGTATTGAGTAGAGAAAGCCTAAGTTCCTATCTAGAGTTTAGGATTAATGCTCATGGCCGGGGATTTCCGGCCTCACAGTCAGCAGAAAGTACCACACAGAGAACAGGAAGGGGTTCATGGAATTTTAGAAAGAGGACCATGGGGCTCAGCAGGAGGATCAGGACACACTGGTGAGGGTGCGATTGAGCTTGGTCAGAAGAAGACAGGTTCTCAGGGCAGCGAGAAGAGGCTCACCTTGTGTCCAGAAAGGTCCTTGAATGAATTCTCTGAACCCTTCTGGCCCAGCCATGAGCATTTGCTCATGACTGGGGCAGAAGTGTTCAGAGGACAACCATGAAGGAAACTCCATGGAAGTTGCCTGCTTCCCCAGTTGCAGTCTAAAGCCACACGGTGGTGTAAGTTCCCCACTTGATAGTTACTGCATCTGTATTAACCTGGTCTGTAGGCTGAACCCTAGTTTCAGAGGGGATTGGAGATGCTTTTGAAGCCATTCTCATGACTGCGTCACAGGGAAACACAGTAGGTTTGACCAATATCTAGTATTCCCCGGTGGGAACAATGCATGGCTTTTCTATAGTTACTGGAAAAAGTCAATAATAAACACCACATACTGAGGGGATCAGCTGGGGTTGGAAAGAACATTGCCATCAGTTAACGTCAAAAGGGGTCAGAAATAAAAATAATCAACGTGGTTGTTTACAAGTCCGAAGTCACCCTATACTATTTTATTCAGGACGCACAATATACCAACTCTCCACAATCACTAAGGTCTGATCATGATCGTCTATTGAGCATGATTCGCTCAGGTGTGACTTATTTCTACACAGTGGTTCTCAACCTTTCTCTGATAGCTACACTTTAAGACAGTTGCTCGTGATGTGAGAATCCCAACAATGAAATTATTCTGTTACTAACTTATAACTGTTGTTTTGGAAAGCTACTTCTATCAAACTTAATTTAAATGTCTGATATGCAGCAGTTCTTATTCGAAACCCAGAACAGTGTCCTCCAGCCCCCAATTGGGTGAGCCCTTCAGCATGAGAATTGCTGGCCTATATGAACAGGCCGTGTTAGAAACTTTGGTTTCTTTTACGTGGTTGTGTGTTCAGAAGCAAATCCAAGACTTTTTGAATACTTTAGAGGTAAGATATGAAACATTTCTTCATCTTTTCTTTTCTTTCTTTTCTTTTCTTTTCTTTTCTTTCTTTGTTTACTCTTCTTTCATTTTATAATTTGTGTGTAAGTATCATTACTTTTCTCTGCACAACATTCCACCCTTCTGCATCACTCACCCTTGTCTTTCTGTGAGAGACTATGTCAACAAGCATGACAGACCTTCCTATATTGAATGATGGAAACTGAAGACGGAGATGTGCTGGCATCCAATGGGAGAATTACTTTCTGCAAGATAATCTCAAAGTGTTTATGATGCCTGTGGGAACTTGCAGGGGACTGGATTCAGTACTCAGCATCTAGATGCTAGCTGCTATATGTGGCTAACTTCTAGAAGTTCCAACATCCACATTGGTGACCCCTGATGAGACTATCTCCTGTAAGTTAAATAGCTGATATTGACCCGTAATGGTGGAGGGCTCATCGATCTTTCTCTGTGGAAAAATGCAAAGAGTAGGATCAGACAGACGTTATTTTAAGCAGAAAGTACCACTTAAACAACAGGAAGGGGTTCATGGAATTTATGAAAGAAGACCCTAAGTTTCAGCTGGAGGATCAGGACACACAAGTTAGGGTGCGATTGAACATTGTCAGAAGAAGGGAGCTTATCAGGGCAATGAGAAGGGGCTCACCACGTGTCCAGAAAGGTACTTGAATGAATTCTCTGAACCCTTCTGCCCTCAGCCATTTGCTCATGGCTGAGGGCAGAATGGTCCAGAGGACAAGCATGAAGGAAACTCCATGGAAGTTGCATGCCTCCACAGGGGCAGTCTGCAGCCACATGGTTGCATATGTTCCCCACTTGATAGTTACTGCATCTGTCTCAAGCTGGTTTGGAGGCTGGACCCTAGCTTCAGAGGGGACTTGAAATGCTGTTCAAGCCATTAGCTTGAATGTTTCTCAGGAAAACACAGTAGGTTTGCCTGAAATAATGTATTCCATGGTGTGAAAAATGCATCACGTTTCTAGAGTAACAGGACTAATTAAAAAATCAATAGTACATCCTGAGGGGATCAGTGTTGGGTCAGAAAAGCATTGATATCTGTTCATTGCTAAAGGGGACATAAAGAAAAATGGCCAAAGTAGCTGTTCACAAGTCCTAATTGACCCTATAACATATGATTCAGAACCCACAATATACCAACTCTCTACAATAAGTAAGGTCTGATCATGATGTGCTATTAAGCATGATTCACTCAGGTGTGATTTATTTCTACACAGTGGTTCTCAACTTTCTCAGATAGCCACACTTTAAGATAGTTCTTCGTGTTGTGAGAACCCCAACAATGAAATTATTCTCTTGCTAACTTGTTACTGTTGTTTTGCAAAGCTACTTCTATCAAACTTAATGCAAATGTCTGATATGCAGCAGTTCTTATTCTAACCTAGGACAGAGTTCTCAAGCCCCAAATTGACTGATCCCCTCAGCATGAGAGTTTCTGGCCTATATGAACAGGCCATGTTAGAAACTTTGTTTTCTTTTAAATGGTTGTATGTTCAAAAACAAACCCAAGATATTTGAATACCGTAGAGGTAGGATCCGAAACTTTTTTTCCTTTTTTCTTTCCTTTGCTTTTCTTGTCTTTCTTTTCTTTTCTTTTTTTCCTTTCTCTTCTTTCGTTTTTAAATTTGTGAGTAAGGATCATTCCTAGTTGTCTGCACAAACATTCCACCCTTCTGCCTCAGTCACCCTTTCTTTCAGTGACAGGCTGTGTCCCCAAGCATGGCAGACCTTCTTACAAATAATGATGGAATCAGAAGATGGAGATGTGCTAACATCCAATGGGAGAATTATTTTCTAAAATTTAACACACAAGTGTTTATGATGCCTGTGTGACCTTGCACTGGCTTGATTAAGTACTCAGCATCTAGGTGCTAGCTGGTATATGTGGGTACCTTCCAGAAGTGCCAACATACACATTGGTGACCCCTACAGAGACCAGCTCCTGCGAGTTGCAAAGCTGATATTGACCCATAAAGGTGGAGGGCATCTTCACCTTGCCCTGTGGAAAAATGCAAGGAGTATAATCAGACGCATGTTATTGTAATTATAAAGTACCACGGAAAGAACAGAAAGGAGTTCATGGAATTTTAGAAAGAGTACCCTGCTTCTCTGCAGGAGGATCAGGACACACTGGCGAGGGTGCGATAGAGCATTGTCAAAAGAAGGGTGATTCTCAGGGCAGCGAGAAGAAGCTCACCACGTGTCCAGAAAGGTCCTTGAATGAATTCTCTGAACCCTTCTGCCCTAGCCATGAGGTTTTGCTCTTGGCTGTGGTAGAAGGATTCAGAGGACAACCACGAGGGAAACTCCATGGAAGTTGCCTGTCTGCAGTGGCGGTCTGCAGCTGCACGTTGGCATATGTGCCCAACTTGATAGTTCCTGCAACTGTCTCAAGCTTGTCTAGAGGTTGAACCCAAGTTTTGGAGGGGACTTTAGATGCTTTTGAAGCCATTCGCATGAATGTGTCTCAGGAAACCACAGTAGGTTTTCCCAAAATAGTGTATTCCAATCTGGGAACAATTCATCGCGTTTCTAGAGTACAGGACTAAGTCATGACTGAATAACACATCCTGAGGGGATAAGCATTGGGTCAGAAAGAACATTAACATTTGTTCTTGGCTAAAGGCATCATAAATAAAAATGGTCAAAGTGGCTTTTTACAAGTCCCAAGTGACCGTATAATATTTGATTCAGGACCCACAATATACCAACTCCCCACAACCACTAAGGTCTGATCATGATCTTCTATGGAGCATGATTCACTCATGTGTGACTTATTTCTACACAGTGGTTCTCAACCTTCCTCAGATAGCCAAACTTTAAGACAGTTCTTCGTGTTGTGAGAACCCCAACAATGAAATTATTCTGTTGTTAACTTGTAACTCTTGTTATGCAAAACTACTTTTATCATACTTAATGCAAATGTCTGATATGCAGCATTTCTTATTTGAATTCTAAGACAGAGTCCTCAAGCCCGCAATTGGTTGAGCCCCTCAGCATGAGAATTGCTGGCCTATATGAACAGGCCCTGTTTGAAACTTTGGTTTATTTTAAGTGGTTTAGTGTTCAGAATCAAACCCAAGACTTTGTGTATACTTTAGAGGTACGATACAAAAATTTTCTTCTTCTTTTCTTTTTTTTTCTTTTCTTTTCTTTTCTTTTCTTTTCTTTTCTCTTCTTGTCTTTCTTTGTCTTTCAGTTTTCTTCTTTCGTTTTTAAATTTGTGAGTAAGGATCATTCCTAGTTCTCTGCACAGACATTCCACCCTTCTGCCTCAGTCACCCTTGTCTTTTTGTGACAGGCTGTGTCAACAAGCATCGTAGACCTCCTACAAACAATGATGGAATCAGAAGATAGAGATGTGCTGGCATCCAATGGGAGAATTATTTTCTGCAAGATCATCTCCAAGTTTTTATGATGCCTGTGGTACCTTGCAGGGGCCTGGGTTTAGTACTCAGCATCTAGATGCTAGCTGCTATATGGGGCTACCTTACCAGAAGTTCCAACATCCGCATTGGTGACCACTGCAGAGACTAGTTCTTGTAAGTTAAAAAGCTGATATTGACCCGTAATTCTGGAGGGCTACTTTTCTTTCCCTGTGGAAAAATGCAAAGAGTAGAATCAGACACAAGTTATTGTAAGCAGAAAATAACATGGAAAGAACAAAAAGGGGTTCAAGAAATTGTAGAAAGAGGACCCTGTTGCTCAGCAGGAGGATGAGGACACACTGGTGAGGGTGCGATTGAGCATGGTCAGAAAATGGAGGTTCTCAGGACAGCGAGAAGAGGCTTACCACTTGTCCAGAAAGGTCCTTGAATGAATTCTCTGAACCCTTCTGCCACTGCCGTGAGCATTTGCAGAAGTGTTAAGAGAACAACAATGAAGGAAACTCCATGGAGGTTGCCTGCTTCCACTGTTGCAGTCTGCAACCACACAGTGGCATATGTGCCCTGTTTAATAGATACTGCATCTGTCTCAACTTAGTCTGGAGCCTCGACACTAGCCTCGCAGGGTACTGGCGATGCTTTTGTAACCATTGGCATGGCTGTGTATCAGGGAATCACAGCAGGTTTTTCCGAAATAGGTTATTCCATGGTGGGAACAATGCATCGCCTTTCTAGATTTACAGGAGAAAGTCAGATATGAACACCACATCATGATCATGATGGGATCACCTTTCGGTTGAAAAGAACACTGATATCTTTTCAGGGCAAAAGGGGTCATAAAGAAAAATGATCAAATTGGCTGTTTACAAGTTAAAGTGACCCTATAATATTTTATTCAGGACCCACAATATAACAACTCTCCACAATCACTAAGGTGTGATCATGATTTGCTATCGAGCATGATTCACTCAGGTGCGATTTATTTCTATACAGTGATTCTTAACTTTCCTCAGATAGCCACACTTTAAGACAGTTCTTTGTGTTGTGAGAAACCCAACAATGAAACCATTCTGTTGCTAACTTGTAACTGTTGTTTTGCAAAGCTGCTTCGATCAAACTTAATGCAAATGTCTGATATGCAGGAGATCTTATTCAAACCCAAGAACAGAGTCCTTCAGGCCCCAAATTGGTTGAGACCCTCAGCATAAGTATTGCTGGCCTATATGAACAGGCTGTCTTAGAAACTTATGTTTCATTTAAGTGGTTCTGTGTACAGAATCAAACACAAGACTTTGTGAATACTGTAGAGGTGTGATCCAAAACTCATCTTCCTTTTTTCTATTTTTTTGTTTTCTTTTCTTCTCTTCTCTTTTCTTATTTTTCTGTTCTTTCATTCTTTTCTCTTCCTTCATTTTTAAAATGTGATTAACGATCATTCCTAGTTGTCTACACAAACATTCCACCCTTCTGCCTCAGTTACCCTTTTGTTTCAGTGACAGGCTGTGTCCCCAAGCATGGCAGACCTTCTTACAAACAATGATGGAATCAGAAAACGGAGATGTGCTGGCATCCAATGGGAGAATTATTTTCTGGAAGATATACTCCAAGTGTTTATGATGGCTGTGTAATTTTGCAAGTGCCTGGATTCAGTACTTAGCATCTATACAATAGCTGATATATGTGGCTACCTTCCAGAAGTTCCAATATCCACATTGGTGAACCCTGCGGAGACCTGCTCCTGTAAGTTAAATAGCTGATATTTACCCGTAATGGTGGAGGGCTCCTTGATCTTGCCCTGTGGAACAATGCAAAGAGAAGAATCAGACACAAGTCATTTTATGCAGAAAGTACCACGGGAAAAATAGAAAGGGGTACATGGAATTTTAGAAAGAGGACCGTGGGGCTTAGCAGGATGATAAGGACAGCCTGGTGAGAAAGCGATTGAGCATGGTCAGAAGAAGAGAGATTCTCAGGGCAGGGAGAAGAGGCTCAACTGGTGTCCAGAAAGGCCCTTGAATGAATTCTCTGAACGCTTCTGCCCCAGGTATGAGCATTTGCTCATGACTGGGCAGAAGGATTCTGAGGACAACCATGACATAAACTTCATGGAAGTTGCCTGCCTCCGCAGTGGCAGTCTGCAGCCACTCAGTGGCATATGTGCTCCACTTTATATTAATGCATCTGTCTCAAGCTGGTCTGGAGGCGGAACTATAGCTTCAGAGGGGACTGGAAATGCTTTTGTTGCCATTCTCATGACTGTGTCAGGGAAACACAGTAGGTTTGTCCAAACGTAGTGTATTCCACGGTGGGAATAATGTTTCGCATATCTAGCATTACAGGAAAAAGTAGGAAATGAACTCCACATCCTGAGAGGATAAGTGTTGGGTTGGAAGGAACATTGATATCTTTTCATGGATAGAGGGGTCATAATGAATAATGGCCGAAGTGGCTGTTTACAAGTCCGAAGTGACCCTATAACATTTGATTCAGGACCCACAATACACCAACTCTCCACAATCACTAAGGTCTGATCATGATCTGCTATCGAGCATGATTCACTCAGGTGCGACTCATTTCTACACAGTGATTTCAACCTTCCTCAGATTGCCACACTTTAAGACAGTTCTTTGTATTGTGGGCTCTCCAACAATGAAATTATTCTGTTGCTAACTTGTAACTGTTGTTGTGCAAAGACACTTCTTTGAAATTTATGCAAATGTCTGCTCTGAAGCATATCTTATTCGAACCCTAGGACAGAGTCCTTCAAAATCCAAATTGGTTGAGACCATCAGCATGAGAACTGGTGGCCTATATGACCGGCCCTTTTAGAAACTTTGGTTTCTTTAAAATGGTTGTGTGTTCAGAATCAAACCCAAGACTTTGTGAATAGTGTAAAAATAAGGTCTGAAACTTTTCTTCCTTTTTTCTTTTCTTTTCTATTCTTTTATTTCCTTTGTTTTATTTCTTTGCTTTCTTTCTTTTCTCTTCTTTTGTTTTCACATTTCTGAGTAAGGATCATTCCTAGTACTCTTCACAAACATTCCACCCTTCTGCCTCAGTCACCCTTTTCTCTTTGTGACAGGTTGTGTCCCCAAGCATGGCAGACCGTCTAACAAAGAATGATAGAATCAGAAGACAGAGGTGTGGTGGTATCCAATGGGAGAATTATTTTCTGCAATATAACCTCCAACTGTTTATGATGCCTGTGTGACCTTGCATGGGCCTGGAGTCAGTACTCAGCATCAAGATGCTAGCTGCTATATGTGGCTACCTTCCAGAGCTTCCAAAATCCACATTGGTGACCCCTGCAGAGACCAGCTCTTGTAAGTTAAATACCTGATATTGACCCGTAATGTTGGAGTGCTCCTCTTTCTTGCAAAGATGAGAATCAGACACAAGTTATTGTAAGCAGTAAGTACCACGGAACGAACAGGAAATGGTTCTAGGAAGTTTAGAAAGAGGAATATGGGGCTCAGCAGAAGGATCAGGACACACTGGTGAGGGTGCAATCGAGCGTGGTCAGAAGAAAGGAGGTTCTCATGGCAATGAGAAGAGGCTCACTCTGTGTCCAGAAAGGTCCTGGAATGTATTCTCTGAACCCCTTCTGCTCCAG
Source organism: Cricetomys ansorgei (assembly GCA_026225945.1). Taxonomy (NCBI): domain Eukaryota; kingdom Metazoa; phylum Chordata; class Mammalia; order Rodentia; family Nesomyidae; genus Cricetomys; species Cricetomys ansorgei. The sequence goes on from JAMJFZ010001593.1 coordinate 48,902, forward strand.
CCATGAGCATGGCTGGGGCAGAAGGATTCTGAGGACAACCATGAAGGAAACTCCATGGAAGTTGCCTTCCTCCGCCGTGGCAGTCTGCAGCCACAAGGTGGCATATGTGCCACACTTGATAGTTATTTCAGCTGTCTCAAGCTGGTCTGGAGGCTGAATGCATGCTTCAGAGGGGACTGGAGAAGCTTTTGAAGCCATTTTCCTGACTGTGTCTCAGGGAAACACAGTAGGTTTGCCCGAAATAGTATATTCCATGGTGGGAACAATGCATCCCGTTTCTAGAGTACATGACATAGTCAGAAATGAACACCACATCCTGAGGAGATCAGCGTTGGGTTGGATAGAATATTCACATCTGTTCATGGCAAAAGGGGTCATGAAGAAAAATGACCACAATGGCTGTTTACAAGTCCTAAGTGACCCTATAATATTTGATTCAGGATCCACAATATACCAACTCTCCACAGTAACTAAGCTCTGATCATGATCTGCTATCGAGTATGATTCACTCAGGTGTGACTCATTTCTACACAGTGGTTCACAACCCTCTTCAGAATGCCTCACTTTAAGACAGGCCTTTGTGTTGGGAGAACCCCACCAATGAAGTTATTCTGTTGCTAACATTTAACTGTTGTTTTGCAAGACCACTTCTATCAATCTTATTGCAATGTCTGCTATACAGCAGGTCTTATTCGAACCCTAGGACAGTGTCCTTCAAGCCCCAAATAGGTTGAGCCCCTCAGCATGAGAATTGCTGTCCTATATGAAAAGGCCCTGTTAGAAGCTTTGATTTCTATTAAGTGGTTGTGTGTTCAGAATCAAACCCAAGACTTTGTGAATACTGTAGAAGTACCATCAGAAACTTTTCTTTCTTTTTTCTTTTTTTCTCTTCTTTTCTTTTCTTTCTTTCTCTTCTCTTCTTTTGTTTTTAAATTCGTGAGTAAGGATCATTCCTAGTTCTCTGCACAATCATTCCACCCTTCTGCCTCAGTCACCCTTGTCTTTCGGTGACAGGCTGTGTCCCCAAGCATGGCAGACCTTCTTACAAACAATGATGGAATCAGAAGTCAGAGATGTGCTGGCATCCAATGGGAGAATTATTTCTACAAGATAACCAAGGGGGTTGGGATGGAGTTTGGAGGTAAATTGTGCTTATTCAAGAGGGAAAACAGAAGAAACTGAATTGTCCATGGTTGGAAGACGGCTCTGTTGTCAAGGTGCTTGCCAACAGGCGTCAGAACCTGAGTTTGATCTCCAGTGGACGCATAACAATTTTGTGTGGGGCTGCAGATGTATCTCAGAAGTTAAGAGTACTTGCTACTCTTGCAAAGGACCTGACTTTGGTTTCCAGGTCAAACATGGCAGCTTGTAGCCATCCTTAATTCCAGTTCTAGGAGATCCAATGCCCTCTCCTATTCTCCATGGGCACCAGGAACTCACACGGTACACATACATGCATGCATTCATACACAAAAGTGATAATTATAATGTAATAATAATTTTTCTTTAGAAAAGCTGGGTGTGTTGGAGGATGATTACAAACCCCAGCACTGGAGAGAGGGAGACAGTGGTATCCCTGGAGCTCATAGCCACCCAGCAAGCCTGCTCCAGGTCCCATTGAGAGACCCTGTCTCAGAATATAAGATGGATGTATAGTGCTTAAGATGGAGCCTCTCTGAGGCTGCCCTCTGGCCTCACGCTCATGCGTATCTGCACATACACACAGAAATATAAACTTAAAGAAGCTCTAATTCAGGAGTAACTACTCATATGTGAGTAGGTGTCTACGTCTTCAGCTAGTGGACAGGCTGGAGCAGCCACACAGTGAAGATCATTCTATTCAGAGGCTTGAAGGTAGGGAGAGGCAGGAGAGATCAAAAGAGGTGTCCTAGATAGGGCAGACCCCCACCTTGTGATCACTAAAAGTGGATCCATTTTAGAGTCTATTCGTGAGGGTTTAGGTGGTCCTCTGACAGGGGACGCTCTCCAGAACTCTTCGACTTCTCAGTTTGTTCTCATTCAAGGACCATGCAAGAGTGGTTTACAATGAGACTGGAACAACCAAACAGACAAACCCACGCATCTACAGGTAACTCATGGGTGAATGTCCTGGCCCCTGGTCATCTCCCCAAGCTCCTGCTGCCTTTCTCATAGCATTGAATAATTACAGCTCCGGTTAATGTATCTAGTGGGCCAGGCATAAGCTCCCTCCACATCAGTTTCCAAATCTGTGAAATGGGGATAATCAGAGCTCCCACATAATAGGGTTGTAGGAATGAAGCCACCCTATATTAACACGTTAGTTGCACAGCACAGTGTTGTACCCACTTTAGATATTGTTAGAGTAAGGCTCATGTTAATGATCCTGTGCTCTTTTGCAGGCCTGGGTTTCCACTATGACCTGGTAGAGATGTCCCCAAAGTATACACCTCTCCCGACTTTGACTTCTAGATGGTCATTTGGGGGTCTGATTGGTAGTGGCCTTTCCTAGGTAGCTTGTACCCCAGATGCAACTTAGCCACTTCCTAGCTAAATGGGCAGGCACTGAAGAGACAGCAATAATCTTAAGTTCTACTCAGTTCCTTTTTTGGATGTGCGGATTGTTCTGGAGCTGAGAGCTCAGTCTTGGGATAATTCTGCCGCTCAGCAGTAGGCTTGTACATGCATTACATCTTGGTCTCAGAAGGAAAATCCATGTTTAATGAATGAGCTTCCCAGGGGGAAAGAAGAAGAGCCATATGAGGGGACCAAGCCCCAAGGCAGCAGAACCCATAGCAGACAAGCCATGGCACAGACAAGTAGCCAAGCTACAGATGTGTAGCTTTTGGCTGGTGACCGGTGGGAAAAGCTACCCTCATTTCTAAGTTGTAGAACAGTTGTAGGTCACATAACTCCCCTCTTGGCAGGGATAAAATGATGAGACTTAGTGCAGCTGCAATTCCTGTCACTGCCAAGGCTATAATCATTTATTTTCCACACAGCAATTCTGTTTAAGAGGCGTGGTGAGCCAAGCTTTAAAAAAAGCACCTGTCATCCCACACTCCTCCATTAGAGGGCTGGCTCTGCTTGCAGAAGATGGCTCCGTGGATTGACAGTAGTCTTCCCTGCCCTGAGTCCAGGCTGTGGGAGCTTCATAGTTATCGCCACTTAGTCTCATGAAGTCACGGTCTCACCCAGTCTCTCGTGGACATGGCTTCTTTTCTAATAACTCAGTCATAAAGAAGCCTAAATCACCCTACTCCCATCCCTCCCCCAAGAAAATAAACCACTTTCATACTTTGAGAGTAAAATAGCCATTTAGATTTCTCCTTTAGGCCAAAGAGGAATAAATAGCTCACTTTTCACTCCAGAAGAAGAAGAAGAAGAAGAAGAAGAAAGAAGAAGAAGAAGAAGAAGAAGAAGAAGAAGAAGAAGAAGAAGAAGAAGAAGAAGGGGAAGATTCTGACCATCTTACTGTGTAGATGAGGCTGGCCTTGAACTTCTGTCTCTCTTGTCTCTGCAGTGCTGGGATTAACAGCTGCATGCCTCTGTGCCTGGTTTCCTACAGAGCTGCAGACTCCTGGCCTCATCTGATTTTCCAGGGACATTCTGGTGAGGGACTACTAAAAAGAGCTCTGCCTTTTAGTAGGGAGCATCCACCACCACCTGCAGTGGAGCCTCTGCGAGGTAGGGATTCTGTGATTACAGGCTGAGCCCAGGGAGGCACACATGATGACCTGCTGACCTTAGGACCTTGGACCTTGGACCTAAGGCCTAAGATACAGCCCTAGCATACCATGGAGGGTGATTTTCTCTTTTTCTCTGGACCTGGGCACCTGGGACCCACCGGCTCCTTCATTTCCTTTGCAGCTTCTCTTTCCTCTCCTCTGCCTTGTCCTCTTCTTTCAGTCTCCCTGCCATATTCTCTTGCCACTCCCCGACTGTCAGTGTCAGGGAATTTGTCATTTCTGAGGTGGACTTGCTCCCTAGAGGGACTTCTCGGAACAGGAACCAACTTTAATAACTACTTTTCCTCCTCCTCCTTCTCCTCCTCCTCCTCCTCCTTCTTCTTCAAGCTCCTCCTCCTCCTCTTCCTCTTCTCCTTTTTATTACTATTGTTTATTATTATTATTTATTATTATTATTTTATTATTATTAATTTTTCAAGACAGGATTTCTTTGTGTAGCTCTGGCTATCCCAGAACTGTCTCTGTAGACTAAGCTGGCCAGATCACTGTGAGTTTGAAGCTGGCTTTGTCTACAAAGTGAGGAGACTAGGCTGGCCTTGAACTCACAGAGACCTACAAGCCTCTATCTCCTGAATCCTCTATCTCCTCTGCCTCCTGAGTGCTGAGATTAAAGGTGTTTGCCTCTAATGCCTGGCCATGTATTTATTTTTAAAAGATTTTTAAGTATGAATGCAGGTGCCTCTGATGGCCAAAAGAGGGCAGCAGATCTCCACAGAGCTGAATAATGCAGATGGTTGTGAGCTGCTGGATGTGGGCTCTGGGTATTGAACTTGGATCCTCTCCAAAAGCAGACTGCCACTCTTACCCACTGAACCTTCTACTTTCTCTCTAGTCTAGTCCCTAGACTGGATTACAAGTTGGTTACGTGGGAAATCCTAGGCAAGTCAGCCTGATTTTTATATTTTTCTCTTAGAGGTGGGTTAAACAAACAATTTGAGTACACAGTACGCAGAAGTATTAAGTCTAAGTAGCCTTGAGGAAGATTATGATCTTTGGCTGTGAGGTGCAGCAAAATTTCCAGTCTCTTAGAATGTATGAGATACTTTTGTCACAACTGTGTGGGTTCCCGGGGATCAAATTCATGTTACCAGACTCTGCAGCAAATACATTGACTCACTGAGCCATCTTGCCAGTTCCTTAATTATTTAAGTTTGGTTTTGAAATTATTTCTAGGTTTATTAACTTAGTGGGTGTCTGAAGCATTGTTTGAGTAATGTTAATTAGTACCAGGCTAAAGCCTTTTCACTTATATTTTCCTGAAAAATATGTAAACTTTATTTCTATCTATTTGGCATGTTGGTTATAGGAGAGTTTGAAGCAGTTGAGTTTCTCCTACATTGTGAGATCTAGGCTTAAAACTTAGGTTCTGAGTCTTGAGAGCAAGCTCCCTTACCTAATGAGCCATTACTCATGCCCACATGAGAAATGTTTATGTCCCTCTGAGTTTATAAGTATGTAAATAGGTGTTCAAGTCCAGTATCAATAAACTACAAATTTCTAGAAGGTAAGCACACATATCAAGCACTTATTGATGCTAACGAATTTATCTTAAAGAATTGTTTGGAATATGTAATTTTACTCCTTATTAATAAACGCTGCTAATTTCCATATTAACTAAATGGACTTAGTTGTCTAATGGAGGGAAGTCTGGAAATACACTAATTTGATTTTTGCTGAGGATTGACATGAAAAGTCTGTGATTTCCAACATTAAATGGCCATGTCCTGTAAGAGCCGGAAAATTTTGTACACTAATAACATTGCAGTCTGTCACTTAGAACAGTGAAGAATCTGAGCTGGCATTTTAGGCAGCTTTTGGTAGTGTTACAGGTGGCATGTGCAGTATCTGTGTGCACATTGTGTGCTCAGAACTAAGGCTGTGATGAAATTGCAGCAGAGGCTAGAAACACCCCATCTTCATTATATCTTAGATTTTGAATAAATTGCTTTTGGAGTTGTGCATTCAGAAACCTTTTGTTGTTGAAGATGCTCATGACTAACTCTCTCCCACATTTTGTTACAGTATCCATGGTTTGATAAAAGCCTTTGAGCCCAGTATTTTATCAGCTGGCCATAGCATCTTCCCACTGTCGCCACAAGACGGCACTGTAGCATCTTTGAAACCCGGAGACATCATCACCTCTAGCATGCAGGCCAGAATCTCCACTGTCTCCACATTTTTTTCCATCGAGGCACCCCACAAGCTTATAGTTAGCATTAGCGGCTTTCTGGGACAGCTCTAAAATAAATTTAGCTGTGGAAAAGTTTCGAACTTACCTAAAGTTAGGTAAATATGGCGCTATATAGCTTCACAAAGGTTAACATTCCATTCTATTTGGTCCTGTCACTTTTAAAGAGTCATAGAACTGGCTGAAAGTTGTATTGCATTCCTTTAGTCCCAGCACCCAGGAGCAGGGGCAGGCAGAACTCTCTATAGGCAGCCAGCTTTGTCTACAAAGTGAGTTGACTAGGCTGGCCTTGAACTCATAGAGATCCTCTAGCTTCTATCCCCTGAGTCGTCCCCCACTACTCCAACTGCCAGGGTTTCCCTATGTAATTCTGACTGTCCTGGCACTCACTCTGTAGAGCAGACTGGCCTCGAACTCACAAAGATCTGCCTGCCTCTGCCTCCTGAGTGCTGAGATTACAGGCGTTTTCCACTTACGCCTGGCCATTTATTTATTTTTAAAAGATTTTTAATTTTTAAGTATGGATGCAGGTGCCCCTGATGGCCACAAGAGGGGACCAGATCTCCACGGAGCAGAATAATGCAGGTAGTTGTGAGCTGCTGGATGTGTGTGCTGGGTATTGTACTTGGTTCCTCCCCAAAAGCAGCAAGGACTCTTAACTGCTGAACCTAAAAGTCTATCAAGTCCTAAAAGAGTTTTATCAAGCAGTTTAAAACTTTTACCACATGATATGTATATACATTTTAAAATGCTGGTTCTACATATCTCTCGCAGAAGCCGCATCATGCATGCCCCAGGCCAATGCTACCACCAGCCAAGGCCAATACCCTGTATTGTTTATTCTTCTGTTTCTTCTTTTAAAATATTTATTTATTTTTATGGGTATGAGTCTTTTTGCTGCATGTGTATCTGTGCACCATATACATGCCCAGTTCTCATGGAAGAAGGCATCAGATCCCCTTGAACTGGAACTCCAGATGGCTGTGAATTGCATTGTGGGTGTAGGGACCCAGAACCTGTCCTTTCATGAGCAGTGGCCACTCTTACTCATGAGCCATCTCTCCAATGCCTACTTTCTATTTTCTTTCTTTCCTTATTTTTTCAGTTTCTTTTTGAGTGCTCTATCTGCATGTACACATGCGTACCAGAAGAGGGCATCAAACCCCATATTAGATGGTTGTGAGCTAACATGTGGTTACTGGGAATTGAACTGAGGACCTCTGTAAGAGCAATCAGTGCTCTTACACGCTGAGACATGCTGGCAGACTCATTCTAGTCTATTTTTTATATGCAGGGTCTTACCGTATAACTTAGGCTGGCATGGAACTGACTTTGTGGCCCAGGCTGGCTTTAGACTTCAAGTGATCCTCCTGCCCTACCTTCTTGAGTGCTGGACTATAGTCATGAACAATCACACCTGGCTCTGTTTCGTTTCATCTCTTTACCACCAGTCAATCACACGCCCCTGAAGCCTGCTTCTCCAGGTTCAGCCCTGATTCCATCAGGACCTGCGGGTCCTGCAACATCCCTTCAGTATGTGCTGGGGCTTCTGTCCCTATCCCTCTGAGGACAGTTCCATGTCTCCCTGTCTCATGATTGTAACATGTTAGTGACTTCTGAGGAGAGAGTCAAGGGAGAGAGGATTTCAAGTCCTTTTATAAATATTTTATTCTCATTGTACTTATTTTACCTGACATATTCAGTGGTTAATGTTAACTGTCATCTCCACTTGGGAATTCACCTGGGAGACAAACTTCTGGGTACAGCTCTGAGGGCTATTTGAATTAAGGCTAGGCTCTGAGAATGTCTTCAAGCGGTTATGTATTTTTATTTATTTTTATGTGTATGTGTCTGTTGCCTGCATGTCTGTGCCCTGTGGCCCTGTGCTGGTGTGGATGCAGCAGAGGACTTCAGAAACCCCTGGAACAGGAGTTACAGGTGATTGTGAGCCTCCCAGTGGGTTCTGGGAATGAAACCCGGGTTCTGTGAAGAACAGCCTGCCAAGCCACCTCTCCAGACCCTCAGCAAATTTTCTTAATTCTGTGTTTTCAGTCCTTGCTTTTCATCATTATCAGTGGCTCCATCTGTGCCTATCTACCCTGGGGCCTCTCAGTTGAGATCAGCCTTCTTAAGGAGCAGCTGTCTCCCTTGCAGCCTCCACAATATTAGGCTTTGCCTGCAGAAGGCACACGAGGGATGCTGCCAGAGGAAAGAACTCTGATTTCTGGTAGTTGTTGGGGCTGAAGCCATCCATGGTCAGCTAGGGACTCTCAGGGGGCTGCTGGGACCCAGATGCATACTGAGGGCACACATCCCCTGAACATGCTGTCTCAGACAGCGATTCTAAGTGCCTTGGCCTTACATGCAGTTAGTGGTTTCCCGCAGACCCTCGCCACCAAATCTCTGCCTCACTACCTACTTACCCAGCTCTCTAGGTCTAGTGGCATTCTTTAACAAATTTGCCATTCTGTAGGTTTCTGGGTTCTCCTTCCCGGGCTGTGGTCATTCTGTTATGGCCTACTAAGCGACAATCTGTGTCAAATGTTCCCTGCTCACGTTACAGGTTGGCTCCTGTCTTGTCACTATTTCGGAATCCTTGACAGACACTTCTTTGATTGGTTTTTGTGAATTTGGGGTCTTTTTGTTGTCATTTTTTTGTTTTTTAGGATTATTTACTCTTATTTTGTGTGTGTGAATGTTTTGTCTGCATGTATGCATGTACACCGCTTGTGTTCCTGGTATCCATGAAGGCAAGAAAAGGGAGTCATATCCTCTGGAAATGGAGTTACTGACAGTCATGAGTCTCTTTGTGGGTGCTGAGAGCTAAACACTGATCCCTTGGAAGACTAGAAGAGCAGCAAATGCTCTTAACCTCTGAGCCATCCCTCAAGTCTCAAACTTTAAAAACAATAATTTATTTGTTTGTGTGTGTGTGTGTGTGTATGGTGGGTGGGTGGGTGGGTAAGGGGTTGTCAGAGGACAACTTGTGGGAATCAATTCTCTCTTTCCACCGCACGGGTCACAGAGATGGATCATAGGACCCCAGGCTTCTTGGTGAACAAGGATTTTTACCGGCAGAGATATCTCCGTTGCCCGAGATTTGGGGGTTTTTGAGAGACAGTCTCATGTAGCTCAGGAGGGCCTCTAGCTCACTGTGGAGCTGAGATGATCTTCAACACCTGACAGTCATCCTACCTCTACCGCCTAGGTGCTGGGACTACAGGTCTGTGCGACTCTGCCCACATTGCTGCTGATGTGTGATGAAGCTATCATCATGAAACTGTGCACCTGCAGCGAGGGACCAGCTGCTGCCACTGATGTCAACCGAGGCTTTCCAGCTGCAGAGCTGTGCCTGTGCTGATGGGGCTGAAGAGAGGGTAAGCCCTGGTTCTCCCTCTCCTCCTCAGAGGAACCACCTGGAGTAGTGTATTTGAAGCAAACGGGAGCCCAGTCCCCTTTGGAGTCCTCGCTGAAGGCTCTGAGGATGTCACTTGGCCTGGTCATTCTTCCCAGAGGACATTTCTGCATTCATATTCCTGGGACAGGTCTGGCTGTTCCTTCCTCATGACTGCTTGGGAAGAGCTGAGAAAGCTGGGTGTGGCAGAAACAGGCTTTTACTTAATCTTAAGTAATTTTCAGTATGGTTACCAGGCTCTCCATTGCAGGCAAACCTCTCACCAGAATGGGATACAGGAATCCCTGGGCCATGTAGGGTCAGGCTGTAGGCTTCTCATAGCTTTCCAGCTGGGTCAAGCCTCTCTACACACCCCCACTTAGAGACTGGTGTCCCCATCTCCACTGAGGTCTGGCTGTGGAAATCCCCCGATTCTAGGAGATTCATGGGCAGTCTTGTCTGCTGAGCATACTGTCCAGTGATGTTCAGTCCTGTTTTGCCCACTTAGCTGCCTCCCATCTAGTCAGGAGACAGCCATTCTGTCTGAAGGGAAGTCAGGGTGTCTCTTTAGATTTTGCAGAGTCTATTTCACGCTGTCTGAAGGGAAGCCCTTGTTAAAGCCCAGTGTTAAAAAGCATTTACTGGATTTGTTTTAAGGCAGGGTGCCATATAGTCCAGGTTGTCCTTGAACTCACTATGTATTCAAGGCTGGCATTACCACTTGATCCTCCTACCTCCACCTCTGGAGAGCTGGGAGTACAATCAGGTGATACCACACTGGGTTTAGGCTCCCTAGGCAAGCACTGTCCAACTGAGCTACATTCCCAGCCCCTGAAGCTTAGTCCCAACCACGTGTTATCCAGAATGTGAAAGGCTGATGCAGGAGGGTTGTGAGTTTTGACCCCAGCCTGGACTACATAGAGAGACAGCTTTCACTGCAACTCCCCTTAGGTTAAGGAGGCCCCCTCTCCTTCCACCTTTCTTCCCTGCCCCCACTAGCCCAGGAATGGAGCACTCAGCTTATCTCTGTCTAGCCTTGCTCACACCTGCAGGTGGCCATTTCAGATAGGATTAGCTTTCTTTCTAGCTTCCTTACTTAGCCAGAAACTCACAGCTTTTGTCCTGAAAACAAGTGGACCACAGATCCCCACCCAAGCTTCTCCTACAGGTTAACCCCAGGGCAGATAACCAGACTGTCCCCTGCCCAGGTCTGTAGGTGTGTGACAGATTGCTGCCCACTGTCATCAAGCTAGAAGACTGGATTTTAAATGTTTAAATTAATATACTGCTCTTATTCTGGATTAGATGTTTATATATAAAGATGATATCGCTTAACATCTGTAGGTATCCAGAAAAAATCTGGAATTTTCTTGATCAAAGGACAGAAAAGATAGGACCTTGGCTGACAAGGAAACCATAATAACAGATAATTTGCTGTTTTTGTTTGTTTGTGTTTTAGGCAGGGTCTCATTCTGTAGACCAGGCTGCCCTGAAACTTAAAGATTCTACCTCTGTCTCCCAAGTACTGGAATTAAGGACTTTTCTCACCATGCCCAACAACTGTGATGTTTTGTTTTTAAGGAATTATTTTTATGTGTGTGGACGTTTTACCTGCATGCATGTTTGTGAACCACATGGTTGCCTGTTGCATTTAGAAGCCAGGAGGTATTTGATCCTCTGGAACTGGAGTTACAGATAGTTGTGAGCTGCCATTTGTGTGCTTGGAACTGAACCTGGGTCCTCTTGAAGAACAACCAGCATTCTTAGCTTCTGTGCACTCTCTGCAGCCTCTCCTCTGCTCTTTTTTGCTGTTACTATATTTTAATAGAAGGATCTCACTGGGAGAAAACTATAGCTTTGTCTTGTTAAGCCAGAATGTCCACTGTCTCCACATTCTTTTCCACCTAGGCCCCCCAAAAGGTTATATTTACTAGCACATGAGGCTTTCTGGGACAACTCTAAAATAAATTTTACTATGGAAAAGTTATCCTATCCCTTTTAAAGAGTCATAGGATTGCCCGAGAGTTGAAATGCATGCCTATAATCGCAACACCCAGGATGCAGAGGCAGGCAGATCTCTGTGAGTTTGAAGCTAGCTCTGTCTACAAAGTGAGTAGAGTAGGCTGGCCTAGTCTTGCACTGACTGAGACCTGCCAGCTTCTATCTCCTGATTTCCCCCATCCGACCCCCTAGGGTTTCCCTGTGTAACTCTGGCTATCCTGAAACTTCCTCTGCAGACCAGTCTGGCCTCTGACTCCCAGAGATCTGCGTGTTTCTTCCTCCTGAGTGTTGAGATTAAAGGCCTTTGCCACTTGGGACTGGCCATTTATTTATTTTTAAAAGATATTTTTAAGTACAAATGCAGGTGTCTCTGATGTCCACAAGAGGGCACCAGATCTCCCTGGAGCTGAATGTTGCTGGTGTTAAGTTGCTGGATATAGGCTCTGCACATTGAACTTGTATCCTCCACAAAAGCAGCAAGTACTCTTAACCACTGAGCCTAAATGCATATCAATTCTTAAAAGAGTTTAGTCAACAGTTTAAAACTTTTACCACATTTATATGTACATACATTCAAAAAGCCAGTTCTACAAGTCTCAGGCAAAAGCTGCACCTTGCATGTCTCAGGCAAATGCTACCAATAGGTGGGTCCAAAGCCCCTGCATTGTTTATTTTTATGTTTCTTCTTTTAAAATATTTATTTTTATGGTCATGAGTGTTTTGGCTGCATGTACATCTGTACACCACATACATGCCCAGTGCTCATGGAAGAGGGTCAGATCCCCTGGATCTGGAACTATAGATGGCTGTGAGTTGCATTGTGGGTGCAGAGACCCAAAACCTGTCCTTTCCAAGAACAGATGGCCACTCTTACCTGCTGAACCACCTCTCTGGCCCCTTCTTTCTCTCTAGTCCTTAGACTGGATTAAAAGTTGATTACATGTGAAATCCAATGCAAGTAAGGTTAATTTTTATATTGTACTCTTAGAGGTAGGTTTTTATGTAAGAATTTAATAGATATAGGTCTGGCATTTGGTCTTTATTCCACTTTGAGCTAAGTTTTGGAAATGATATAAGGGTCCAAGGTTATTCTTCTGTATAGACAGCCCAATCTCCCAGCACCATTTGTCAAAAGGGCTGTCCCTTGAGAGGTGGAAGGGGCAATGATAAAAAAGATTTATTTTCTTTTTTATTATTTATTTGTGGTTATGTGCTTATACAGTGCAAGTGCCCACAGAGGCCAGAGGAGACCTTCAGATACCCAAGATCGTGAGCTCCCTGTCTTGAGCTGTCAGACTGGGCACCTAAACCCGCACAGCAAGCACTCTTAACCACTGAGCCACCTCTTCAGCCTTGGAGGATGCTATCAAAGGTGTTGTGTGCTGATGTGCTGATGAGGGTGAGGAGAGGAACAAGGAAATGGCTTCAGGAGGAGCTTTTCCCCATCGTTGGACCAGGACAAGTAACTGTGGAGCTGCCCATGCTTCCCTTAGAGGATTATTTTGTTTCTTTTTTACAGTTGTTGGAGGGGGAGATTCTCAAAGTCGGAAGGGACAGGAGTTTGATAGCAAGTTTGCACTGTTCCGCACCAGAGTGCTCATAGAGTGACAGGGAGGGACTTCACAGCAGATGAGGCCTCCACAGCTAGTGAGAAGATGTTCTGTTGCCTGCCGCCTCCATTGGTATGGAGGTCTGGGAAGACCCACAGGCTTCACTTGTTTCCCAAGAAGCTGCCATCCAGAGTCCCTGTGGTCTAGATGGGACAGGAGTCTGCTTTTCTCCCTTGTTCTTCCAGGGATGGTGAATGCTTCGGAGTGCACCAAGGTCATGTTAACTGGAGGGGAACACCCAGGGGTAAAGGGGTGTAAGAGGTCTTCCACTTACCTCTAGGTAGCTTGAGGTCCTCATGGGCTCAGCATGGCAGCACTTTTTTTGTAAGTTTGTAACATGTAGATTTAAAAGATGACATTGCATGGCCCCCTATGCATATCACATGGTTGTTTGGCTGTTTATTCTTGTAGAACTCCTAAAAGTTGGAGTGTGTGGGATGGGGGTGGGGTCTCTGACATTTTCACCTGCACCTGGGACCCTTTTTCTCCTGTTGGTTTCCTGGTCCAGCCTTGATGTAGGGGCTTGGCTAGTGATCAGCCTTTTTCTATCTTGATATTCCATGTTATGCCATGTTCAACTTGGAGGCTGCCTCTTTTCTGAGGGTGGCATGGATCTGTGGGAGAAGGGAAAAGGGTAGAATCTTGGAGGAATAAAGGGAGGGGAGGATGGAGGTCTGGCTGTATTATATGAGAGACGAAAAATAAATTATATATACACACACACCACACACACATATAAATAAAGTTGGCTATTCCAGGTAACTTCTAGTTGGCAGATTGGAATTTGCAATTTGATGTTGGGTTAATAGTTACTGATGGCCATTTGGGGCTAATTTGTTTTACCCTGAGGCTCAATTTCTGGGGCACCCTCCTCCCAGTGAACATTTGACTTTCACCCCTCATTCTGCCTTCTCTCCTCCTTCTGCCTTTACCCTTTCATTGTTTCCTCTCCTCTTCCTGCACTGCCTACTCCCCAATCCCACCCTAGTGCTCATGATCACAGAGCTGTACCTCCCCCAGATATGCACACTAGTGCAGCAGTATCAGTAATGTGTTCCTTTCCAGGTGAGTCCCTGTCTTCAGTCACTTTCTGGACGTTGCTGCCTGTGTGTTTCTCTTTTCTTAGGTTTCATTATTTATTTAATGTTATTTTTGTTTGTGGAGAGGGAGGCAAGGTAATGGGGTAGGGCCAAGTCTAAGGTAGAGTGTTTAACTGGAAGCCCAAGTTTGTAGCTGATGGACTCCAGACAAGCTCAGTGCCCCCCCCACCGCCTGCCAAGCTCTTTGTCTACAAGAGACCTCTTCAAAGACCTCAGACTTGATATGGAGAAGCACTGCCAAGAGATGGAAGAATCAAGGGAGCAGAAGTGGAATTCCTGCTTTCAGATCATAAGCCCCCAGAAACAGGTACCATTGGCAGTAGGTGGAGCAGGGAAGCTTGTTAGGGCAGGGTGCTAGGGTTAATGCTAGGGCTACAGATTAGGGAAGAAGAGAGAAAGAGGTCCAGGGGGGAGAGAGGGGAGGGGAGAGACAGGCAGAGACAGAGACAGGCAGAGATAGAAAGTGTGAGATATATAGTGAGAGCGTGAAAGGGAGAGGCCAGGAAGAGAGAATTTCAAGCCAGGAGTGAGAGACAAAGGCCAGGTGAGGTAGAGTGAGAATTGACAGTGAGAGAATGTATTCTGGAGAGGGGGAGAGAGAAAGAGAGAGAGAGTGAGAGAGAGAGAAAGAGAGAGAGGAAGAGAGACAGTGATTTATGAGGGAATATGACTAGCTGAGAGATAGAGAGGTTGGGAGAGGAGAGAGAGAGAGAGAGAGACAGAGGCTTGCAAGAGGGAGAGGAAAATGCAAAACCAATGAGAGTAATATTCCAGTTGAGAGAATGGGCAAGAGAGAAGTTTAGAGATTTTAGTGACATAGACTGTGTGAAGAGAGAGGGAGAGATGCAGAGAAGGTATGGGAGAGAGGCAGAGAGAGAGAGAGGGAGAGGGAGAGACACCAGGCATGAATGAGACCAGTAGAAAAACATGTCATTTAAGAAAAAGATGTGCCACACAAAAGAGAGACAAGGGACAGTCAATGGACAGAGAAAAGAGAGAGGCCAAACACTACATAGTGTCCAAGAGATAGAGAGTGAGCTGATGTGTAAGAAAGAAAAGCTTGGAGAGACGGAGTCAGAGTCTTTCTGAGCTAGAAAGAGATAATGGCTAGGTAAGAGAAAAAGCCTTACTGGTGAATAAAGAGGTCAGGAGAGAGACAGAGAAATAGTGATGGGGGAAACAAACTTACCAGGAAGAGAGCATTAAAGACTGGAATAGAGAAAAAATATAGACAGAGAAAGAGAGAAATAGTGACAGGGGATAGAGAGTAATACAGGTCTGGCCACAGAGTAAAGGCCAAGGAAGATCTACTGAGAGCTCAGTTTGACAGAGAGAGAGAGGGGGGGGCAGAGAATACAAGTGGTCCTTTTGAGAGATAGGGAGTGAAATAGAGGCCAGGAAAGGTTATTTAGAAAAAGGTAGAGACAGAGGCTTCTGAGAGGGAGAGATAAGGCCAAGCAATAGAGAGTGACATCCCAAGAGAGAGAGAGAAAAGGAGACCTGGGTGGAGGGTGGGAGTGGGTTGTGAAAACCAAACAGAAAGGTCAAGCAATAGTGAGTACCAAGCCAGGTAAGAGAGTGAGAGAGAGAAGAAAATCCACGCAAGAGTGAAAGTTGGGATATGAGAGAATGAGAGCTTAGAAAGAGAAGAACCGAGGCTATGTAAAGAGAGAGTGAGATATTCAGAGAGAAGCTAGGCCAGATAGTGAGACAGTACAGAGTGCAAGCTTAAGAGATATTTGACAGTCAAGAAAGAGAGAATTTGGAAAAGAGAGAGAAGAGAGAAATGAGGCAAGAGATAGAGGCTTAGAGAGAGAGAGAAAGTTATGTTGGAGTGTAGCCAGTCAAAAGAGAGAGTATTTTCATTTTACAGAGAGAGAGAGAGAGAGAGAGAGAGAGAGAGAGAGAGAGAGAAAGGAGAGGCAAGGTTGCAAGAGGGAGTGGGAATTTACAGTGTTAGAGGTAGTGAAATTGGCCCTGCATTGAGAAGTTTAGAGAGAGAGAGAGAGAGAGGAGAGGACAGGAGAGAGAGGAGAGAAATAGGTAGAGGTCCAGAAATATATAGATGCTAGTCGACAAAACCTTGTGAGAGTATGGCCAGACAAGAGAGAGTCATTGGGAGAGTGAGTGACTGAGGCTGGCAAGAGAAAGGGAAAGACTACAAAACAGAGAGTAACATGCCAGAGTCAAGGCAAGTGATTAGGGTCTGTTTAGCTGCAAGGGTCAGGGGCAGCGTTAAGGTTTAGAGTTAGGGTTTATGCTTTAGAGTTAGAAGGTTAGAGGACTAGAGCATTAAATGGTCAGACTCAGACTCAGGTTTAGAGGGTTAAAGGGATAGAGGGATCAAGGGATGAAAGTTAGATGGTCAGACTCAGGATCAGACTTAGTTTCAGGGACAGACTCAGGGTGAGACTCAGACTCAGCATTAGAGGATTAGACTGTTAGACGTTTAGAGGGATTATTGGGTTAGACTCAAAGTCATACTCAGGGTCTGACTCAGACTCAGGGTTAGAGGGTTACAGGATAGTGGGATATAGAGGGTTAGAAGGTCAGACTCAGTATCAGATTCAGAGACAGTTTCAGGGTTAGACTCAAATTCTGTGTCAGTGGTTTATAGGGATAGAGGATTAGAGGATCAGACTCAGGGTCAGACTCAGACTCAGGTTCATATTCTGACTCAGACTCAGGTTTAGAGGGTAGAGGGATAGAGCGATAGAGGAATGAGGGTTGGACGGTTAGGGTTAGGGTTAGAGAGTTAGGTTTGTGGGTTAGGGTTAGAGGCCAGGCAGGATATAGTGTCCAAGAGATAGAGAGTGAGCTGCTGTGCAAGAGGGAAAAGCTTGCAGAGAGGGAGAGAGTCTTTCTGAGGTAGAAAGAAATAGTGGCCAGGCATGAGAAAGAGCATTGCTGGTGAAAAAAGAGGTCAGGAGGGAGTCAGGGAAAGACAAAGAAATACTGAGAGGGAAAACAAACCGACCAGGCAAGAGAGCATTAATGAGTGGAAGAAAGTAAAAAGGCCAGTCAAGATGGAGTGAGAGTTGACAGTGAGAAAGAGAGAAAGTGGTTCTGAGAGTGACCGTGGAGGGGGAGCAGGCAAGAGAGAGAATGGGAGAGCAATAGAGAGTAACATTCCAGGCAAGAGATAGAGACAGAAGAGAGGGAGAGGGAGAGAGCATATAGAGTCCAAGCAAGACAAAGAGAGAGTGGACAGTCAAGAGAGAGAGAATATTGTTTCAAAAGAGAGATAGAGATAGATAGAGACAGAGAAAGAGAAATAGTGACAGGAGATAGAGAGAGGGTAGGAAAGAGAGTATCACAGGCCTGGAGACAGGGCAAAGAACAAGCATGATCGACTGAGAGCTGAGTTTAAGAGAGAGCCCAAGTGGTCCTGAGAGAGGATGAGAGAGAGGGAGAGAAATAAAGGCCAGGAAAGAGTGATTAGAAGAACGGTAGAGACAGAGGCTTGTGAGAGGGCGAGAGGCCAAGTAATAAAGAGTAACATGTATGTGTGTGTGTATATATATATATATATATATATATATATATATATATATATATATATATATGATGTGTGTGTGTGTGTGTGTGTGTGTGTGTGTGTGTGTGAATCAGACAAAAAGATCAAGCAACAGTGAGTACGAAGGCAGGTAAGCTAGTGAGAGAGAGAAGAGAGGCCACACAAGAGTGACAGTTGAGAGAATGAGAGCTTGGAAAGATATGAAAAGAGGTTGTGCAAAGAGAAAGTAAGACATACAGAGAGAAGCTAGGCCAGAGATTGAGAGAGAGTACAGAGTGCAAGCTTGAGAGAGAGAGATATTTGACAGCGAAGAAAGAGAGAAAGAGGAAAAGAAAGGGGAAAAGAAAGAAAGAGGAAAGAGAGAGACTGGGAGAGAGAGACAAAGTTTTGAGAGAGAGTAGGGCTATGCTTAGGGGTTAGGGTTATAACAGAGGAAGGAAAATCACCATAAATTTTTGGCTAACCTGGTCTACAAAGCAAAGTCAAAGCCAGAAGCAGCTATGTGTGAGGTCCTGTATCAAAACAAACATTACAATAAACTTTTTTTTAAAAGACAGAACTCTACTGCAGGCCTGGCTGGTCTAGAATTCCCTATGTAGACCAGGCTGACCACAAACTCAGACATCTACTTGCTTCTCCCTCCCTGCTGAGAAGTGTACCACCATATCCAGCTACAAACAAATTTTTTTTTTTCCAAGACAGGGTTTCTCTGTTCTAGATCTCCCTGCCTCTGCCCCTCAAGTGCTGGGATTAAAGGCATACATCACCACCCATCACAACTTCTTACAATACTGTAACTGACCTGCTAATTAGTAATTTGAAAATAAAATTGGGCAGTTAGCTAGAAAATATGGCTAGTTTATCTTAGATGAGCCAGGCATAATGAGTGATGCATACCTTTAATCACAGCACTTGGAAGACAGAGACAGGATATCTATGTGTTTTAGGTCTTCCTGGTCTCAAAAAAGTCTTAAATATGCAATTTCCAATGACAAGTGCTATGAAAACTTACAGAATGCCTTTATTTTCAGGATGTCATGGACTTCCTTGTGAAGAAGGAAGATTTTTTTTCATGAACTGTGTTTTCATGATTGCTAGACCCCACTAAAGGATTTTCCATCTTGTCTTTTACTGTTTCCAATGTAATGAAAACACTGAAAATTTTAAGTACATGACTCTACAATTTACAAAAAGACAATGTAAACTAACCTCATATAACACAATAAAGGATTTGGAGATTTTTCAAGATGAATTACTTAAAAATAATTTTTAGAATGCCAGCACTCGGGAGGCAGAGGCAGGTGGATCTCTGAGTTCAAGGCCAGCCTGTGAGTTCTAGGACAGTCAGAGCTTCATAGTGAGATTCTGTCCCCAAAATAAGACAAAGAAAGATTGTAAGGGGACGTGAAGAGTTCTGAAATTGTGCTGCCACTTTGGTGCTCTGAAGTTGGCTTGTGTACTTTGTTGAATAGCTTAACTTTGATATTTCTTGTTTACCTGGAAGAATGTAAAGTTCATACTTTTGTTTGGTAATAAGCCACTTTTCCTCTATTAATCTCATCCAAAAGTAAAGTGAATGTTATACTGAAATTTGTAGTTTGTTGGAGATCTCATGATTTTTAAGATGTTTTCACATTCCATGAAGTGTGGACATTTACAAAATAGGAAACAAATTAGCAAGCATCTTCAGAAGTCGAATGCCAGGTGGTTATGCCTTGTTCTTTTCTTCTTTTTTATAAAAAGGGCAGTCTTTCAGTTTGCTCAAATAAACCAACTGAACACACAGCCCGAATTGTAACAGGGACTGCAGTAAATTGTATTTTTGAAGGGTATAATGAAGTTCAATTTGCTGTCTATTCAAAAAATAAAATCGAATGCTGTTGTGGGATATTTTACTATTGTGTGCTGTTTTGGTTTGTAAAAGGGCTTTGATCCCTTGTAGCTGGGAAGCCAGATGCCTTGCAGCAGTGCAGGCCTTGCTTCCTACCTAGTCACATCATTGTGCTAGCCTTGAGATTCCCAACAGATAGACAATTGAAGGTGACCAGTCACTAGCAGGTCACAAGCAAAGACTCTGATCACCCCCAGCCTAGTATCATTGTGTTGTAATGAAGGCCTGAAAGATAGAGGGGGTGGGGTAAAAGTTGATAAGGCTAAGGTGAGAATTATTGACGAATGAAGGAGGATTAGGGAAAAAAGGTGAAGACTCTGCCTAGCCGTCCGGGTATAGAATTCTCTGAGATTTGACATGGTTTGTGATTAATAAAGAGCAATGAAAAACTTAACAATGGACTCTTATTAAGTTATCGAAAGATACATTAACAGAATGCTAATCAAAAGATTAAACTTGTCTTTCATAGAGTCGATTTCAATTACTTTCATACAGTCTTTTAAACAGGAAAGTTTTTGTTAGTCCTTGTAGGAACTTTATTTTTTAAGAGTATGGATATGCCTGCATGTCTGTGTACATGTGCATGCAAGGCCCACTGAGGTCATAAGAGTGCATTGGATCTTCTGGAACTGGTTAGAGACCGTTGTGAGCTCCTGTTGTGGTATGTTTAGTTGTGGATTATATTTTAATTAAGATTCATCTTTTACTTGTTTACACCTCTGTGCCATCCCCAGCTTCCACCCCCTGTGGGGGTCCCACCTTAAGATTCAGGTCCCTAGTATAGAAAAAGACCAAAGCAGCCAACTTTAGTCAGGCTTCTAAGAGCACCAAAATTGTGTAGGCCCAAGCCAGGAGCACCGTGACCCAAAACAGTTCCCAGAGTTAAAAGAAAAACACTTTCCAAGACAAACAAGACAGCCTTGAGCTAAAAGAGTTTCCCCACGTAGACAGTCCATGACCTCGGGCTAAGAGTCTTCCCCCCACCCACATTGACTAAGACCCTAAAGTTTACATTTTCTAGGAGCCCGCAACCTTGCTATATGCCAGCACCAATCAGCTTAAAGGTTAACTGGCCCCTACATATCAAAATGGGAAAACAATTTGGGGACCAATCAACTTGTCCCAACTCGGTTTGTGCCTAACAACCGTTTCAACTGTATAAAAAGCTTCACCAATTTGCTCCTGGGGGTGCTTCTATCCTGCGTGTTAGAACGGCCCCAGTATACTGGAATAAAATCCTCTTGCTAATTGCATCGATTTTCCGACTGTGGGTCTCTGTGGGGGTGCGGCATTCCGCTTTCGGCCCCTGGGGTCCAACACCCCAACAGGAGGTTCCTGTTATTTGTTTATTGAGGGTCTGTGTGAAAACAGGAAGAAAAACACCTGGGGGGTTGAGGGGTGGACCAAAGAGTGACCAGGGAGGAAGAATATGAGAGTAGGAGGAGAGAGGGAGAGAACCAAGAGGAGAGCATGGGGTGAAGGAACCTTGGAGGTAGCTCTCTGCTTAAGCCGCCCGGTTATTGGACCCTGAGATTTGTAATATAACGTGCTAATAAATAATGTTAATAATAACCACAAAGAACAATTATTAACAAGCTCCCATGTGGGTAGTGGGAATCAAACTTGGATGCTCTGGAAGAGCATCAAATGCTCCTAACTGCTGAGATGTTTCTTCACCCACAGGTTTTTATTGTTGTTGTTTTGGGTTTTATTTTATTTTTTTGGACTTTGAAGAAAATCATTTCAATTTATTTTTGGAAATTACATGTTAATTGCTTTCATTTTTGACATTATTACTCTGTAGACAAGGATGGCCTTGAACTTCAGAGATCTGTCTGCCTTAGCTTCTGGAGTGCTGGTATTAAAGGGTGCCACTATACTTGGCTATGACCTTGAATTTAGAGGATCTTACTACTTACACTTCACTAGTGCTAGGTTGATAGGCTTGCACCTTGCTTAGGTTTATGTAGTGTGAGAGGATGGAATCCAGGGATTCAGGCATGATAGGCAGGGACTCAGACACCTGCCCAGTCCATCCCTTCTTTATATCTTTCTCCATGGATTGCTTTCATTTTTAGAAAACAAACAGCTGTCTGTTTTGTTCGTATGCATACATGGAAGCCAGATATCAACAACAGATGCCCTTGGGCCCCTCTACCATCCACCACCTTCCCTTCCCCTTCCTTCCTTCCTTCCTTCCTTCCTTCCTTCCTTCCTTCCTTCCTTCCTTCCTTCCTTTCTTCCTTTCTTCCTTTCTTCCTTTCTTCCTTATCTGTTCTGATACAGGTTCTCACTATATAGCTCTGGTGAGGCTGGAACTCCCTGAGTACACTAAACTGCCCTAGAATTCACAGATCCACCTGCCTTGGCCTGTCAAGTGTTCAGATAAGAGGTTTGTGGCGCCACCCTTGGCTCCATCTTATGTTTTTGAAAGTGTTTTTGAGTGAACATGGTTAGGCTGAGTGACCAGGCAGGTCCAGGAAGCCTTGGTTGTGCCTCTCCAACCCTGGATTGCAAGGTGAAGTGGGAGGCCAGGTTGTTTTTGCATCCTGGCTTCCTTCCACTGGGCCCCATCATTTCCAGGAATGGATATACCTTGGAGGAGGCTGGTGATGGGCTAAAGGCAGGGTTTAGTGCAGTTGTCACCTCCTGGACTTTTGTTGCATGCATGTGTGATAAATGCATGTGGGAGCAACGGGTGAGCTCAACACCTCTCTCACCCCAAGGCAGAAAAGGAAGAGACTGACTGTGCCTCGTCCTCAGCCAGCCAGCCATCCTGTATTTTGTTCCTTGTTCTTGCTGCTGTGTTCACAGACACTTGTTTTTTCTCCCACCCCTCCTGGAAGAGTTTGTAGATGTGGAAATTTGTGCAAAGCCAGCCTGTTGTGAGCACGGGTTAGGATGTCCAGATGATGCATCAGTGGCCAAGAAATGTCCCCAGATGGTCGAGGGTGTTTGCATCGCAAGGACTCTCCTTGGAGCCTAGTGTGCAGAGAGGGCCCTGCACAGTTGTGGATGGCAGAGTTCCCTCAGGCAAGGCAGTGAAGTGAGGCTGTAGCCCTGGGTCTTGTTCTCCTGACCTTGAAGCTCACCTCAGCTCTTTGTACCCTGACTCTCACTTATCCCAAGAAGGGGGTTTAAGACAAGTCACTTCCATTTTACCATGAGTGTAAGTATTCCTTGGGCCTGTTTAGTGTGGAATAAAAGAATTTTTCTTCTTTGGAAGTCCTAGCAGGTTTTTTCCTTAAAAGGAGTAACTTAGAAGAGACTCAAAAAATCAAAAGGCCAACAGCATGTAAATTTTCTCTGTGTGTTCTTAAAGTAGAAGGACTTGGAGAGTAAATAATATGTTGGACAAAAAGATATGGAACTTGAGAGTCAGAAAGAAAAAAAGAAAAAAAGAGAATCAACCTCTGCACGTTGTCTTCTGAGTGTGACATGTGACACACACACACAGTAAAAGTAAAAACATGTAGAACAGCAATGGTGCATGGATGAATAACATGTGCACATTGTAACGTTGGAAGGTAGGAATACACTTAGCAGGGTATCTGTCATTGCAAACAGAGCTTGTAACACACTGAGAGTGAGGGGATGGCTTGACTGTGATTCTCTAGTCTCCTTAGCTATGGCTAAGTAGACAAAGGGTCATTGGAGTGCTCAAGGTCAACAAAGATAGAGAAAGGAGGTTGGGAGTAAGTGCTCAGGCTGTGATGGCAAGTGTCCCACACCAAGAAGTTGAGTGAGAGATGTGATAGGGTCCTTGACTTACTCACCATTTGTGGTGGTTTGAAAGAGACTGTGGAGCCTAGGCTCATGTATTTGAGTACTTAGTCACCAGGGAGTGGTACTCTTTGAGAAGAATTATGAAGTGTGTCCTTGTTAGAAGTGTGTAATTCGGAGTGTGCTTTGAGATTTTTAAAATCCAGGCTTAGTCCAGTCTCTGTGTCTTTTTGTCTGTCTGTCTGTCTCTTTCTGACTTCAGATAATTATGTAGCTCTCTTTGTACCTGTCGCTAACCTTGCCTGCCTGCATACTTGCATACTTCCTGCCATGAAGATAGTGGACTAAACTTTTGAAGTTTAGTTTTGTTGGTGGTGTTTTTTTTTGTTTGTTTTGTTTCTGTTTCATTTTTGTAGCCAGGTAGGTTTTGCCTGTTTTAACTCTGGCTGTCCTGGTATTGAGTCTGTAAAGCATGCTGGCCTTGAACTCAGAGAGATCCTCTAGCCTCTGCCTATCAAATGGTGGGATTAAAGGCACGGTTCATGACCACCAGCAGCTGTAGTAGCATCTTATTTTATTGTCAACATTTGAGAGGAAGAGGCAGTAGGATCTGTATGAGGTTGAGGTAAACCTTGTGTAATCATGGCTGCTCATGGCGACCTTGTGTTAAAGACAACAAAGAATTAAAATGTGGAATGTTAGAGGAAGACACTGTATATTTATGTCCAGCTTCCATGCACCTATAGAAACACATAAACCTGCATCTATATACTTACATATGTACACATGACATGTTGGACTTCAGAGATCCAAATGGGACCCCCCCAGGGCCCAAACCGGAACTCCGCATCCCCACAGAGACTCACAGACGGGATATCGATGCAAATAGCAAGAGGATTTATTCCAGTATACTGGGGCCGTTCTAACACGCAGGATAGAACCGACCACCAGGAGCAAATGGTCAAGCTTTTTATACAGTTGAAACGGTTGTTAGGGGGCTGTACAGTTGCTAGGCACAGACCTAGTTGGGACAGGTGGATTGGTCCCCAAATTGTTTTCCCATTTTGATAGGTAGGGGCCAGTTAACCTCTAAACTGGTTGGTGCTAGCATATAGCAAGGTCATGGGCAACTGGGAGGAGGGAACTCCTCAGCCCCAGGCTGTGGGACCAAGATTATGGACCATCTGCAGGAAGGGGGGCACATTTTCTAGCCCAAGGCTGTCTAGCTGCCTTGTCTGTCTTACAAAATGTTTTTCTTACAGAAATTGTTTTTGCTTTAACCCTGGGAAACTCTGGAACTGTTCTGGGTCACACTGCCCCTGGCTTGGGCCTATACAATTTTGGTGTTCTTGGAAGCCTGACTAAAGTTTCTTAGGCCTGGGCGAGGGACTTGACCCCCACATTCCCCCCTTCTCTCAGGTAAATTGATTCCAATCATGGAATCAGAGGTTATCACCTGTAGGAATCTCCTGATAGTGTTGCCTCAGCATTAGCATCTGTACTGTGTCAATGCGTTCTTTAATAAAGGTAATTAAACGATTAAGAATGCAAGGGCCAAAAGTAAGCAGCAAGAGCAATATTATAAGTGGTCCCAGAAGTGTGGAAATCAGAGTTGTAAACCATGGGGACTGATTGAACCAAGACTCAAACCATCCCTGTTTTTGATCTCTTTTTTTTTTTTTGTCTGGACGCCAATCTTTCCTGCACCTTAGCCATAGAGTCTTTAACTACTCCTGAATGGTCTATGTAAAAACAGCACTCTTTTCTGAGAGCTGCACACAATCCTCCCTGTTTTAAAAAGAGGAGGTCCAGTTCTCTCCGGTTTTGCAAGACTATTTCAGAGAGAGAGGTTAGGGATTCCTGAAGTTTAGAAATTGAATCTTCCATGGCTCTGATATCTACATCTATGGCATCTCTTAGTCCCCTGTAGCAGGAGGGCTGGAGGGCTAGAGCAGTTCCTCCTGTGGCTACTCCTGCAGTCACTCCTACCCCTAGAAGTACAGCTAGGGTCATACTTATAGGCTCTCTTTTGAATCTAGCCTGCCCCTCCCAGATATCTAGCAATTCACTCTCTTGATGGTAAATAAGTCTAGGCACCAGCTGCACCATAACACAGAAGTCTTTGGTTAGATTTAGGACACTTAGTTCAACACAGGGCATTAGACCAGACCCACATACCCACCATCCATCTTCTGGCGGGAGGAGATATCCAGAACTATATTCAGTTTGAATGGTGGAGTGACAAAGATGTGAATGGGTGGAAGGGACCTGTCCTGTACAGATCCCTTGTCCTGAAACAGAAGTGATAGTGAGCCTGGGACCTCGGGAGTGCCATCGGCACCTGTTAGCATCTGCTGAGTATGAGGAGTTGCTTATTAATCCTATAGCTTCATAATAAGGGGGAGCAATATCATAACACAGCCAGCAAGCCTGAGTGGCAGTTGGGTTAGTAGCATTCAGAACTTTAAATGCCTGTTCAACCATATAAGTAAGATTTAACCCAGGAGTTGAAGGGGGCCGTGGGCTGGGGCTCAGAGCCATCTCAGTAATAGTGGTGGGGGTTGGACTGAGTGGCCTAGGTTGGGGATGATACAGTACAGAATTGGGCTCTACAGCCAATACTTTTGGAGTTTCTATTTTAAGTCTGATAGTTAAAGTGAGCCCTATATCTGTCCCAGTAACATAAAACCTCAGTCCCCAAGTTTTTCTTTTCAGCCATTGTGCTTCGGCCTTTTTCCCTGGTCCTGTGAAGCTAATGTTAAGAGGATTACAAGTAAAATTGAGACATGGCCCCGTTCCTGTCCAGGTCCCACTTGAAAGTGGTGGGGCTCTCTGGGCGAGTTGATACCCTCCTGGCATCGGGCATCTGTTTTGATTTAGCCCTGGTCCTATGGATGCCTGTTTCACAGTAATTAGGTCCCAGGTGGAGCTAGGGTTCCAATGGACAGTGCCAGTAGTTTCACAACCCCAGGCTGCACAATAATAACTTTCCAAACTTCCCACATCTATGGATTTCGGATCTTTTATGTCCGTCCCTAAGACACAAATAAAATGGGGCACTCCTAAGCTTGTTTCGTAGGAGAGGGTGTTTACAACCAATTTCCGATTCTCCGACGCCCTCCCCAGAACAGGGCACCTTGGAACATTTGAGTTTTCCATCACACTCAGGCCTTCCCAGCTCATTGGGAACCACACCCCCCCTTCAGAGTGGTATCCGGGGATATCCCAGCTGCTCAGTCCTGTTATTAATTGACAGAGGTCTGGAGTAAGGTCCTGGCCACCAAGTGTAGGGGGCAGTGGTTTTGGATGTGGACCATACTGTTTCCCCAGTCTTAGGGAGTTTTCTTTTGACTAAAAGTTCCAGCCTGTGGAAATGGGACGTTGTAATCTCTTAGACTGCTTCCTGCTGAGAGGGGACATCATCAGGGGCCCCAAACAGGCTGGTATTAGTCAAAAGCAGTGGGGTACATCTGGTTTGCTGATCCAGTGGAGTGGACAGGGGTGGTCACATCAGCTGGACTGGTCATCAGCTCTTAGCAGGTCCAGGACTCACAGTAGTTGAAGCAGTTTGATGTCTGGATGGTGTCTGTTAGTCAAGTGGTGATCTATTGAGACAGATAAAAACTAAAAGCAGAAGTTAAAGTTTACAGAAGTTTACATTTGGAACTTTTTATCATTGTAATTCACATTGTAGAAAGAACAGTTAGCAAAACAGCTAATGAAAATCACCTCAGACTTGAGCCTATTTAGGCACTTAAAAATATATGTTCTTAGGGACTTTAAAGTGGCCCATAATTTATACAACACAGAATCTGTTTTTAGTCAATTAATATCTTTCATCTTTAAATGTAGAGAATGGATTTTGGCTTCTTTTAGCAACAGAGTATCTAGAAGAGAATGGGTGAGCCAAACAAGTCTCTAAACTTGGAAATAATCCAGATAAAAACAAATATACTAGCTCATCAGAACATGTATTCAGGATTTTAATGTTATAACTCTGAACCTTTAAAGTTTACATTGCTCTCTTAGCTTTCTTATACCTTTTTAACTTTTATCTCAAACCACCTTTTCACTTTCTCAGACCTTTACAACTTACCTAGGCTTTCATATCTTCAGACTTTTAAACCTTCACATCTTAACATTTTCTCAGACACTCAAAACTTAAATCACTTTCTTTAGACCTTTGCATTTTAAAAACCTCATAACATTCCTTTAAACTTTCTTTATTTTAACTATCTACCAAATACAGAGTTGCTATTACCGAGAGCAGTCATTTTTAAAAGTTATATCAAAAACCTATTGATCTTTTAACAGGAGGCCTGTTAGAGAGACAATACTGTTTGTCTTATTCAGAAAGGGACTCTAGTAGCCTCAGAGAGAGGAACTGGTTGTCTATTGCTGCTAAACTAACAGAATTACAGTTAGCCATCAACACCACCAGAGATCTGGGAATACTAAATTATAGCAAAAAGGTGTAACTCAGTTAAAATGACAGAGACTTACCCATACCTAGACAGATGACCCTGGACTCTCCATGTTCTCTGTGACCTTATGGGGAACAGAGGCCTCAAGGCAGTGACCGTCTTCCGTTGCCAGGCCAGTCTTCAGTTGCCAGACCAGTAGGTATCTTTCTGTGGATAAGACTCAGAGGGATCAAACCCCACTCTGTCCATCCAAAGCAGCGTGATCTACTCTCTAGTGTCTTATTTTCCACTGTTTAGGCAGGTCTATGGCAGATGAGTCATTGGGCAGTTTTGCCCAGTGGTGCTTTAATCCGGGTGAGGTTGCTCTGTCCCCGTCTGTCTTCTCTGGAGGTATTGGTGTCACTGTTAGGATCTGGGGTCTATACTTGTAACTCCAATTAAAAGCCATAATCAGCAGATCTCTGAGGGGTGAGGGCTATCACTGTTTAGTATCTCTTAGGTGGTCTCTAAGTATCTCTATGTTAACAAAACTTTGTCTATAATTTTTTCTGCTTTGCTATACTATTTAGGTCATTGTAAACATCCTTTTAACTTAAACTGTCTCATAGCCTTGTGAATTTAAATATCTTAAAAGCTGTTTTTGAAAACCTCTAGCTTTAACTTTTAACTTTTGTAAAAACCTAGAGTTTCCTTAAAGTAGTTTAAAACCTTTTAACTTTGTGTTTATAATATCCCATAATGTAATGCACATATTTTTTTTTCAGCAGCATTTTGTCTTTTAGGCCTAAGACAGCTGTTACACTAAAGCTCAGATATCATATAACCTCTTAATTTTAAAACTGCAGGTTTTTTATAAACAAACTTCAGTTATTTTTGTTTTGTTTTAAACACTTTACTCTTAAACTGAAACGATGACTGTCAGCAAAAGATGTATTCTTGTATAAGAATACACAGAGATACAGTCTTTGATATCTTATTAAACACTCTTTTTAAAATCTTTATTTTATAAACCTTATTTTAGCATACAAAAATACTATATAAAATCTATCTTAACTTAATATTTTCTTTTTAGATCTGTACCAAAAAACACATCTTTAAAACACATTTTAAAAAGGTTGGTATTGAGGCCTCAGTTATGTAGGGACCACTGTGATGATTTAACCTTTTTGTTAGTCTACCCTCCTGACACTTTGCCTTTTCTCTCAGGCTCTCCAAAGGAGCACAGAGTATCTGCTCTGTATTGGCTCTCTACCCCTGTGTGTGTTTTTACACACCAAGTATGTCATCTTGCCATCTCATGCAGACTTAAGACAGTCACAGAACTCTCCAGGAAGCCAAGCTTGGGTTAAATTCCTGTCTTTTAGTTTTAGGGGCAGCAGCAGGAAGGAGGGAACAAGGTATTTTCCCCAGGCCTACTTGCCTTTCACTTTTCTCAACCCCCAGAAACCCTCTTATCTCCCTGGCAGGGAGCCCACCGCAAAGCGCAGCACATGGGATGTGCTTGGGACTTGAATTAACTGAGCTATTCTTTCTTGCTCCCCTGGGACAAAGTTTCTGGGTCTCCTAAGACCTTTCCTCCCAAATGTCAAGCCAGTTGTTTCTTCTACTGTCTTAGGAATTGGGGAGATTCCACACACCCTGTGAAATTCACCTCTGTCTAACATTTCATCCACGCCCACTCATTTTCCACACCGGGTTGTCACCTTTCTCCGCCCGTGTGGTCCCTTCCCTCCTGGCCCCGGCTCAGGACCAGTTTTTTTTTTCTGGCCTGTTATGATTCTGACCATTGACTTGAACCACAAAATGAATCTTTATCCTGGTGACTCAAATAAAAGTATAATTTCACACACAGACAAAGAAATCTTAATCAGGTCTGGAGCAACAGAGGAACCTTAGGACTTTTTCAGAGATGACTTGTTGCCTTTTTACAAATTGTCTGTTAGTGGCAGAAATTATTTTAGCATTTTGGCGAGTAGCACAAGCTGCTCCAGGTCTCTTCTCTCTTCTCTAAGTTTGCAGCAAGACTCATTCCTAAGTAAACTTGCCCCAGATCAGGCAAGCTAACATTTAAGACAGTGATACTCAAATGAACACAAAACACACATCATTTTCATACATTGACACTGGTGATCACTAAGACAGAATTAATACATCAGATGACATTTAACATCTTGAACTCCTGCCCGTAGTAGGATCAGCTTATCAGAACTTTACAGCCAGAATTAATCTATACATTTCAGATCACTTTTTACTTTAATTTTCAAAATAGCTGAGGCTTAACAAAGCTAGCAAAGACAAGCAGGTAAAATATACATTTTTGCACCCGAATAGACCTTCCAACTGTGTGCCTGCAGCACCACAAATAAAGTTCCTCTATTGGAATGTACATTCCTTTTGTCACACCCTCCTCGGCAGTCTGCCTTCCAGGCCTGTTTAAATCAGCTCTGGTGCAGTGGCAGTTCTTAAAAATTCTCTCTTCTTTTTAGTATAGAAAAAACCATCACATGGCTTCTCGATCTCTAAAGACTGCCAGGTTGTTTACTCAAACCTCAATTGCCTTGATTTACTTTGTTTTAATCCCATAATTCTCACCCTAAAAATTTGGCTGTCAGCACAAGGTACATTCCTGTATCTGAATACACAGAGGCATAGCTTTGATCCCTTATTAAACATTGTTCTTAAAGATCCTATCTTATTTTCAGCATAGAAGAGAAAAAATCATACAAAATAAAATCCAAATTAATTTAAATATCTGAGATTTGTTGTCTCCTTGAATGGCAACATGTGGCTACCTCCATCTCCTCTTTGATCCTGGAAAAGAATGGTAGCGTCCACATCCTAAATGGAGTCACATCCAAAATGCAGTCACACATACGTTACTCAGCTTTAATTTAATGTTCTCTTTTTAAACTTACACTAGAAAAAACATCACACACACTCAGATAGAAAACAGAGAGACCTCAGAACTCCCTTGATATGACCTGATGCTTTTTTTTACAGTTTGTCTGCATAAGCAGAGACCTGAAACAGTTCAGCCCAGCGTAAAAACGTCTATCTCCGTAGCCATGCGCGCAAATGGCCACAGAGATGACAGGGACAGTGTGCATAAACCATTCCGGAACTCTGGCCAGCAGCAGAAACTGCTCCAAGAATTCTCTCCCCAAACAGCAGCCTGTCCTCTAGTTTCTAGCAAGCTCTATCTCAGTGGCAGTCATTACAGGACACCTGAATCTTTAAAACCATTAGTTTTCTTTACCCAAACCACATACATATTTTAAAATACCATTTGAGTGATTTTTACAGAAGAAAGTTTGGCTGTTGTCTCAAGAGTAGGTGCATTCCACCCCCCCTGCCTCTTTCTGCTTGCTTTGTCTCATTAACCCTTTCCCTCCTGTGTCTGAGAGCCCCCAAACCAAGGCTGCTGAGTTGAAACTGGCAGCTCTGGCTGGGGTGGGCCCCAGAGGTCTGCTCAATGCAGCCCCCCTCCCCGGCAGCTGGTCTTCCATCCCTTGTTTAGGCTTGCCTTGCATTCCAGGCTGGCAGCACTGCCACTTACCCACAGCATATGAGAGGAGTTGCTTGGCCCACGTTAGATCTCACATGTTACACAGGAAAACAGACGAACACAAAACATATAACCATGAAACAGAGACAAACATGAATCACACAAGACAATGTCGCCGCACAATTTCTCAGAGGTTTTCAGGTGTCCAAGAACAAAAAGTATGCATTTTTTCTCTTTTTCACTTCAACTGACTGATAAGTCGCTCTGTCCTTGACTCCCTTAAAATGAGACATAATTATGTCAAGAGGTCCAGATGGAGTTTGTCCCACATCCAAAAACAAAGTCAGTCCGAGTTTAGCCATACACACACACAGAATCATCCACGATTCCAAGCAGGTCAGGTCCTCTCTCAACCCAAGCTTCCCGACACGGGTCATCAAGACCCCAGACAGGAGGGTAGCTCATCAGCAGCCCTCTTTCGGCTATGGTGTAACCTCAGACCAAGGGTCAATCATCAAAGAGAGGGGAGTCGAAGTCATTTGTCCATCGTCAAGTCAGTCACAATTAACACAGAGATTAGACACAAAGAGAAACAGAGCACAGATATCAGACAGAATTTTCCTGCCGGTCTCTGCCAAATCGAAAGTATGGCAGAGATTCCGGCCAGACGCTGCGGGGCTGCCTGCCCTGCCCCCGGCTAAGATGGAGAGAAAACCTCATGGTGTTCTCTCCAAAATCCCTGGAGCGTCCCCCAGGGTCGGCCCTGGCTTATACCATCCGGTAAGCTTAAGCCGCGTGGCGGGATCCTCACGGACCATGCACACCACAGACCGTTATAGACACAGTTTACAGCTCTGACCAGTTACTTGTTATCCAAACGGACAGGCAGTCAGGTGATCAGACAGACAGACAGACAAACAACAGATGCTCGAGATTACCTCCGATACCCGACTTGCGGGGTCTGGGGGGATGTGTCGGTTTCTGGTCAGTGAACCAAAATGTTGGACTTCAGAGATCCAAACTGGGACCCCCCAGGGCCCAAACCGGAACTCCGCATCCCCACAGAGACTCACAGACGGGATATCGATGCAAATAGCAAGAGGATTTATTCCAGTATACTGGGGCCGTTCTAACACGCAGGATAGAACCGACCACCAGGAGCAAATGGTCAAGCTTTTTATACAGTTGAAACGGTTGTTAGGGGGCTGTACAGTTGCTAGGCACAGACCTAGTTGGGACAGGTGGATTGGTCCCCAAATTGTTTTCCCATTTTGATAGGTAGGGGCCAGTTAACCTCTAAACTGGTTGGTGCTAGCATACAGCAAGGTCGTGGGCAACTGGGAGGAGGGAACTCCTCAGCCCCAGGCTGTGGGACCAAGATTATGGACCATCTGCAGGAAGGGGGGCACATTTTCTAGCCCAAGGCTGTCTAGCTGCCTTGTCTGTCTTACAAAATGTTTTTCTTACAGAAATTGTTTTTGCTTTAACCCTGGGAAACTCTGGAACTGTTCTGGGTCACACTGCCCCTGGCTTGGGCCTATACAATTTTGGTGTTCTTAGAAGCCTGACTAAAGTTTCTTAGGCCTGGGCGAAGGACTTGACCCCCACAGACATACCCCCGAAAATAAAGAAGAGGAAGGTGAAGAGGAAAAGGGGGAATTCAATAATATTTTAGGTGCATTGGAGTAAGTATCTCAGAGTCGGTACAGTAGCATGTATGAAGCTGTGTATTCAGTCCTTAGTACCAAAAAGAAGCTCAATGAGTTGAAAGTAAGCAGCAGCAAAGAATAAAGTGTAGATGAGTGGTGGAGATGGAGCTTGATGGGAAAGGACTCATGTAGCATGCTTGAGAGCTGTTTCGAAAGTTGGTGGGCCATGTGGGTGGTGGTCTGAGTACCTTTAGCTCATGCGCAGCTGCCAAATGCTACGATCCGCTGTGGATCAGCCGGCAAGTGTTGGTCTGAAAGGCAGTGAACACCTGTGATCACCCTAGGCCTCAGGGCCTTTGGAGCACCGACTCCCTCCCCCTTTAACCCCTCCCCCTTCCCTGGTCCGCACCGGGTCAGCCTCTGCATGGGAAACAGGGTCCGCCTCCTTGAAAGTAAACTTGCCCGAGCTTCCAGGGCTGGGAGAGAGGGAGCGAGCAGGTGGGGATGTCTGGGCCAGGGAGGCCCGGAAGACTAGTGTCAAGTTTCAGCCCCTAATGACATCAGTGGCGAGGTGCCAAGTCCCTGGGAAAGGCTTGTTGGTGTTTGTTGAGTGAGGGAAGGCACGGGGTTGAGCAAGAGGGACTACGCCACAGGGCCCAACTTGCGAGTGAACCCCCGAGCCTGGAGGCTTCCTACTATCTGCAGCGGTGGCTGCGGCGGGTGGGGAGGGCGGGGTAGACGGTCTTGGAGCCCCGGGAGTGGAGCACAGTGCTGTGCAGGCGTCTTCCTCAGTCCATTCACGCACTGCAGCGCATATATGCAGAGCTGCTGCTCACTGCGGTGTTGGAGGCGAGCCCCAACTCTGGCGAGAGATAAATGGCCTCTGAGGACCCCTCCTAGGCAAGAGAGCTCCTGGGATTTCACTGCACCTCGGCTTTCATGTCGTGCCTTGCTTGCTTCCCGCGAGAACCTCTAAATGGGCCTCTTCTCCCTCCCTTTTCCCAGATTGTGTAACCCGGTCCTCTCCGGGCATGCCAAGGCCCCCAGGCATTGTGCGCACTGGCTCTGGTCAGCTCCTCAGCCGTGTGTGTGTGTGTGTGTGTGTGTGTGTGTGTGTGTGTGTTAAGAAGTAAAGAGCCCTGAGGGGGGCCCCTGGGCTGTGGGTGGGGAGAAGCAACTAGCATCCCCCACCAGGGCTCTGTTCCTCGGCCTGAGCGCCCCACATCCGCGCCCATAGATGGATCAGGCTATCATGCGGAGGGCGGGCTTTGAAAATGTTCAAAGTCTGTTGCCCGCCGGCTGTAACGGCTTTTGCAGTTGGACTGTGTGGTAGGAAAAGAGGAAGAGAGAGGTTTGTGCTGTGTTGCAGGTTTGGAGAATTGTTTTTTGTACCTTATACCCTAGGTTCGGGGTGGACGTTACTGCTAGGTTGCCATGTTTCCCGCCCCACTGCGTCCGGTGATAGCATCATGAACAGCATTCATTAGGGAACTTGAGTATATAGCAGGGCGACCATAGGCCCAGTGTAGGTGACCCCAGAGCTAGTCTCTGAGGTCTCTCAATGTCATAGTCTGGGACTGGCTGAAAACTTGCGTCTAGGTCCACTTGTCACAGATGATCCGTGGAGGGAGGGAAAGGTACAAATAAAAGCCCCTGGAGTTTGTGTGGTCACTAAAACCGGTGCTATGATTTCTGCATCGGGGCTGGGTTGCGTTTGTGTCTCAGGTCCCCTTCCCAACTGTGTAAAGCCTGGAGCAACTCGAAAGGCGCCATCTGCTTATCATTTGAATCTGAAAGTAGGTTTGTGGCTACTTAGATTTGAAACCTGGGAGTAGGGAGCAGCTTAAAGACGGCGGCGCGGAGAGGTATTAATCTCTCTGGCTTGTTGGCAGTGCCATGGGGGCTTCCTTGGTTCTTGTGGTCTTGAAATCTTTAAGGTGGAATAGGAGAAGGTGGGGGGAGGAGATCAATCCTTGGTTGTCGGGAGTGACTTAATAGGCCCACCGCTGTGTGTGTGTGTGTGTGTGTGTGTGTGTGTGTGTGTGTGTGTGTTGAGGTGGTCACTTTTTCCAGCAGCAGCTCCCTGGCAAGGCAGCGGTGGGAAGTTGCATAGAAGTGGGTTAGGGGCAGGCCAGGTACATACAGCAGGTTCTTGCGGAAGCCTAAGCTAGGGCTGCGCATCTGTCCCTCCACCTTGCTCCCCGCCTCACACCAGCCAAAGAGTTGGTACAGGAGTCTTTTTGGGGTTCGCCAGGATTGCTCCAAGATGTTGCAGTGCCTGTAGGTCCCGATTGCCGCTCGCAAGGGTTTGTGTTGCACTCTGTCGCTTGTCTCATGTGAGCCTCGTTAAGCGTCGTGATTTATTACTCAGACTACATGCTTAATTTTCGAATCTGCAACAGATTAAAAAGGGCAGGGGGGATGTGGCTCGAGGTCAGCATATTTTCTCAATCAGACCAAAGCAGCCTGGCAGATGTTTGAAATTTGCCTATATTTTCAGGCTCAGGTGGAAAGCCAGTCCTAACAGTCAAGATGTCCTTTTTCCTTCCTTGTACCCGAGATCTTGGCAGTGATCTAAAGGAGGTGATTAGTAGCTCCAGAAAAAAGCACTGGAGAGGATGTGGTACAGAGCTTGAAGAGGAAGAAGGCATTAGGGGATAGAGGCTCTAGGGACACCCCCCACCCTAGCCACCTACTTGTAACTAGTTCCTACCTCGTAGGTTTCAGCACCTCTCAATCCTGCCACATCACTAGGAATCCTCAAAGGAACTGCTGTGTTGATTATGTCCTCAGGAACTCCTCCTGGCCACACTTAATGGTGTGGTATACTAATGTCGTTAAGACTCTGAAGCCAATCAAGGTGACAGTCATCCCAACTCCCCAGTGTTCCAGGCAAGGTCCACGAGGTCTCTCCATGGCTCACCTTGTATGTCCATGCAGAGCCTCTTGCACTGATGTGATAAGTGTTGTACTCTGAAGGAAATGTGAACCAGAGGCGTGTAGAGATAGCTGTTGATCCAGTGTTTGAAGGAAAGTGGCAGGTGCTGAAGATGTCCTGTGGAGAGGAGGTGATATCCCTTTGAGGGAGTGTAAGCATGTATTTGTTTGGTGTCTACTCCTGTTTTCTTGGCTCTGTTTCCATAGAGCCTGGGCAAAGAAGAGATAGACAGAAGTTAAAGCATCTCCATTTTTACTTGTATGAACAGAGCAAAGAGTAGAATCAGACACAAGTTATTGTAAGCAGAAAGTACCACGGAAAGAATAGCAAGGGGTTCATGGAAATTTAGAAGGAGGACCGTGGGTCTCAGAAGGAGGATCAGGACACACTGGTGAGAGTGAAATTGAGCATGGTCAGAAGGAGGGAAGTTCTCATGCCACAAGACGAAGCTAACCACCTGTCAAAAAAGGTCCTTAAATGAATTCTCTGAACCCTTCTGCCCCAGTCATTTGCTCTTGGCTGGGGCAGAAGGGTTCAGAGAACAGCCATGAAGGAAACTCCATGGAAGTTGCCTGCCTCCGCAGTGGCCGTCCGCAGCCACACGGTGGCGTATGTTTCTCCACTTGGTAGTTACTGCATCTGTCTCAAGCTGGTCTGGAGGCTGAACCCTAGTTTCAGAGGGGACTGGAGATGCTTTTGAAGCCATTCGCATGATTGTGTCTCATGGAAACACAGTAGGTTTGCCCGACATAGTGTATTCCATGGTGGGAACAATGCATGGCGTTTCTAGAGTTACAGGACAAAGTCAGAAATAAACACCACATTCTGAAGGGATCAGCGTTGGGTCAGAAAGAACATTGACATCTGTTCATGGCAAAAGGGGTCATAAAGAAAAATGGCCAAAGTGGCTGTTTAGAAGTTCCTAAGTGATCCTATAATATTTGCATCAGGACCACAATATACCAGCTCTCCACAATAACTAAGGTCTGATCATGATCTGCTATCGAGCATGATTCAATCAGATATGACTTATTTCTACACACTGTTTCTCAACCTTCCTCAGATATCCACGCTTTAAGACAGTTCTTCGTGTTGAGAGAATCCCAACAATGAAATTATTCTGTTGCTAACTGCTTACTGTTGTTTTGCAAAGCTACTTCTATGGTACTTAATGCAAATGTCAGATATTCAGCAGTTCTTATTCGAACCCTAGGACAGAGTTCTCAAGCCCCAAAATGGTTGAGCCCCTCTGGTTGAGAATTGCTGGCCTATATGAACAGGCCCTGTTAGATACTTTGGTTTCTTTTAAGTAGTTGTGTGTTCAGAATGAAATTCAAGACTGTGTGAATACGTTAGAGGTATGATCCGAATCTATTCTTCCTTTTTTTTCTTTTCTTTTCTTTTCTTTTCTTTTCTTTTCTTTTCTTTCTTTCTTTTCTCTTCTTTCGTTTTTAAGTTTGTGATTAAGGAACATTCCTACTTTCTGCACAAATATTCCACACTTCTGACTCAGTCACCCTTGTTTTTCGATGACAGGCTGTGTCCCCAAGAAAAGGCAGACCTTCTTACAAACAATGATGGAATCAGAAGACAGAGATGTGTTGGCATTCAATATGAGAATTATTTTATGCAAGATAACCTCTACGTGTTTATGATGTCTGTGTGAACTTGCAGTGGCCTGGATTCAGTACTCAGCATCTAGATGCTAGCTGCTATATGTGCCTACCTTCCAGAGCTTCCAACATCCATATTGGTGACCCCTGCAGAGACCAGCTCTTGTAAGTTAAGCATCTGATATTGACCCGTAATGGTGAAGGGCACCTTGATCTTTCCCTCTGGAAAAATGCAAAGAGTAGAATCAGACACATGTTATTTTAAGCAGAATGTACCACGGAAAGAACAGGAAGGGGTTCATGAAATTTTATAAAGTGGACCCTGGGGCTCAGCCGGAGTATCAGAACACATTGGTGAGGCTGTGTTTCAGCATGGTCAGAAGAACGGTGGTTCTCAGGGCAGCAAGAAGAGGCTCACCACGTGTCCAGAAAGGTCCTTGAATGAATTCTCTGAACCTGCTGCCCTTTTGGGTGGGGAGATGGGTTCAGAGGACACCATGAAGGAAACTACATGGAGGTTGCCTGCCTCTGCAGTGGCAGTCTGAAGCCACACGGTGGCATATGTGCTCTAATTGATAGTTACTGTATCAGTCTCACGCTTGTCTGGAAGCTGGACCCTAGCTTCTGAGGGGACTAGAGATCCTTTTGAAGCCATTCGCATGACTGTGTCTATGAGAAACACAGTAGGTTTGCCCGAAATAGTGTATTCCATGGAGGGAACAATGCATCGTGTTTCTAGAGTTACAGGACAAAGTCATAAATGAATACGACATCCTGAGGGGATCAGCATTGTGTCAGAATGAACATTAACATCTGTTCATGGCTAACGGGTTCATAAAGAAAAATCGCCAAAGTGGCAGTTTATAAGTCCGAATTGAACCTATAATATTTGATTCAGGACCCACATTATACCAACTATCCGCAATAACTAAAGTCTAATATTGACCTGCTATCGAACATGATTCCTTCAGGTGTGATTCATTTCTACACAGTGGTTCTCAACCTTCCTCAGATAGCCACACTTAAAGACAGTTCTTCGTGTTGTGAGAAGCCCCACAATGAAATTATTCTGTTGCTAACTTGTAACTGTTGCTTTGGAAAGCTACTTCTATCAAATTTAATGCAAATGTCTGATATGTAGGAGTTCTTATTCGAACCCTAGTACAGTGTCTCAAGCCCCAAACTGACTGAGCCCCTTAGTATGAGGATTGCTGTCCTCTATGAACAGGTCTGGTTAGAAACTTTGCTTTCTTTTAAGTGGTTGTGTTTAGAATCAAACCCAAGAGTTTGTGAATACTGTAGAGGTACGAGCTGAATCTTTTCTTCCTTTTTTATTTTCTTTTGTTTTCTTTCATTGTTTTCTCTTCTTTTGTTTTTAAATTTGTGAGTAAGTATCATTCCTAGGTGTTTGCACAAACATTCCACCCTTCTGCCTTTGTCACCCTTGTCTTTCTGTGACAGTCTGTGTCCCCAAGCATGGCTGACCTTCTTACAAACAATGATAGAATCAGAAGATGGAGATGTTCTAGCATCCAATGAGAGAATTATTTTCTGCAAGATAACCTCCAAGAATTTATGATGCCTGTGTGACCTTGCAGGGACCTGGATACAGTACTCAGCATCTAGATGCCAGCTACTATATGTGGCTACCTTCCAAATGTTCTAACATCCACATTTGTGATCCCTGCAGAGACCAGCTCCTGTAAGTTAAAAAGCTGACATTGACCCGTAATTGTGGAGGACACCTTGACCTTGCCATGTGTAAAAAAGCAAAGAGTACAATCCTACACAAGTTATTGTAAGCAGAAAGAACCACAGGAAGAACAGGAAGGGGTATATGGATTTTTAGAAGAGGACCCTGGGACTCAGCAGAAGGATCAGAACACATTGGTGAATGTGGGATTTATCATGGTCAGAAGAAGGGAGGTTTTCAAGGCAGCGATAAGAGGCTCACCACGTGTCCAGAAAGGTCCCTGAATGAAATCTCTGAACCTTTCTTTCCCAGCAATGAGCATCAGGTATGGGACATAAGGTTTCAGAGGACAACCATGAAGGAAACTCCATGGAAGTTGCCTGCCTCCGCTGTGGCTGTCTGCAGCCACACAGTGGTGTATGTGCCCCACTTGATAATTATTGCAACTGTCTCAAGCTGGTCTGGAGGGTGAATCTTAGCTTCAGAGGGGACTGGATTTTGTTTTGAAGCCATTCGCCTGACTGTGTCTCAGGGAAACACAGTCGGTTTGCCCGAAATTGTGTATTCCATGGTGGGAACAATGCTTGGAGTTTCTAGAGTTACTGAACAAAGTCAGAAATGAACACCACATCCTGAGGGCATCAGTGTTTGGTGGGAAAGAACATTCACATCTGTTCATTGCAATAGGGGTCATAAAAAACGTCGCCAAAGTGTTAGTTTACATGTCCCATGTGAACCTGTAATATTTGATTCAGACCCACAATACACCAACTCTCCACAATCACTTTGATCTGATCATGATCTGCTTTCAAGCATGATTCACTCAGGGGTGACATTTCTACACAATGATTCTCAGCCTTCCTCAGATCGCCACAATTTAAGACAGTTGTTCCTGATGTGAGAATGCCAACAATGAAATTATTCTGTTGCTCACTGGTAACCGTTGTTTTGCGAAGCTACTTCTATCAAAGTTAATACTAATGTCTGTTAATCAGCAGTTCTTATTCAAATCCTAGGACAGAGTACTTCAAGCACCAATTGAGGTGAGCCCCTCTGCATGAGAATTGCTAGCCTATATGAACAGGCCCTGTTATAAAACTTTGGTTTCTTTTAAGTGGTTGTGTGCTCAGAATCAAAGCCAAGTCTTTGTGAATACTGCAGAGGTACGAACAGAAACTTTTCTTACTATATTCTTTTCTTTTCTTTCTTTTCTTTTCTTTCATTTTTAAATTTATGAGTAAGGATCATTTCCAGTTCTCTGCACAAACATTTCACCCTTCTGTCTCAGTCACCCTTGTCTTTCGGTGACAGGCTGAGTCCCCAAGGATGGCAGACTTTCTTAGAAACGATGCAATCAGAAGATGGAGATGTGCTGGCTTCTAATGGGAGAATTATTTTCTGCAAGATAACCTACAACTGTTTATGATGCTTGTGTGTACTTGCAGGGGCCTGGATTCAGTACTCAGCTTCTACATGCTTGCTGCTGTTGTGGCTACCTTTCCAGAAGTTCCAACATCCACATTGGTGACCCCTGCAGAGACCAGCTCCTGTAAGTTAAAAAGCTGATTTTTACCCATAATGGTGAGGGCTCCTTGATCTTGCCCTGTGGAAATATTCAAAGAGTAGAATCAGACACAAGTTATTGTAAGCAGAAAGTACCATGGAAAGAACAGAAAGGGGTTCACGGAATTTAAGAAAGAGGACCCAGTGGTTCAGCAGGAGGATCAGGACACACTGGTGAGGGTGCGAATGAGAATGGTCAGAAGAAGGGGGGTTCTCAGGGTAGCGAGAAGGGGCTTACCACATGTCCAGTAAGGTCTTCGAGTGAATTTTCTGAACCCTTCTGCCCCCCTCCATGAGCAGGGGCAGAAGTGTTTAGAGGACGGCCATGAAGGAAACTCCATAGAAGATGCCTGTGTCCGCAGTGGCAGTCTGCAGCCATGCAGTGGCATATGTGCCCCATTGGATAGTTACTGTGCCTGTCTTAAGCGGGACAAGAGGCTGAACCATAGCTTCAGAGGGGACTGGATTTTGCTTTGAAGCCATTCGCATGACTGTGTCTCAGGTAAACACAGTACATTTGCCAAAAAATAGTGTATTCCATGGTGGGAACAATGCATGGCATTTCTAGAGTTACAGTAGAAAGTCAGAAATGAACACCACATTCTGAGGGCATCAGCATTGGGTAGGAAAGAACATTGACATCTGTTCATTTCAAAAGGGGTCATAAAGAAAAATCGCCAAAATGGTTGTTTACAAGTCAGAAGTGACTCTATAATATTTTTTTCAGGACCTACAATATACCAAATCTCCTCAATCACTTTGATCTGATCATGATCTGCTATCGAGTATGATTCATTCAAGTGTGACTTATTTCTACCTGGTGGTTCTTAACCTTCCTCATATTGCCACACTTTAAGACAGTTGTTTGTTGAAAATCCCAATAATGAAATTATTCTGTTGCTAACTTATAAGTGTTTTGCAAAGCTACTTGTATCAAACTTAATGTGAATGTCTGAGAATTAGTAGTTCTTATTCGAACCCTAGGACAGAGTCCTTCAAGCTCCAAATTAGTTGAGCACCTCAGCATGAGAATTGCTGACCTATATGAACAGGCCTTGTTAGAAACTTTTGTTTCTTTTAAGTGGTTGTGTGTTCATAATCAAACCCAAGACTATTTGAATGTGTAGATTTATGATCCGAAACTTTCTTACTTTCCTTTCTTTCCTTTCCTTTTCTTTTCTTTTCTTTTATTTTCCTTTTCTTTCATTCTTTTCCCTTCTTTTCATTTTTAAAGTTTTTTTTGAGTTTTTCTTTTCTTTTCCATAGTTCTCTCATCATCAAACATTTCTACCCTTCTGCTTCAGTTCACCCTTGTCCTTTCGTTCATGACCAGGCTGTGTGTCCCAATCATGGCAGAACCTTCTTAGGAACAATGATGGAATCAAAAGACGGAGATGTGCTTGCATTCTCAATGGGAGAATTATTTTCTGCAAGATGACCTCCAGGTGTTT
Source organism: Cricetomys ansorgei (assembly GCA_026225945.1). Taxonomy (NCBI): domain Eukaryota; kingdom Metazoa; phylum Chordata; class Mammalia; order Rodentia; family Nesomyidae; genus Cricetomys; species Cricetomys ansorgei. The sequence continues at coordinate 90,890 of JAMJFZ010001593.1, forward strand.
ATGATGCCTTTGTGTACTTGCTGGGGCCCATGATTCAGTACTCAGCATCTAGATGCTTGCTGCTGTAATTGGCTACCTTTCCAGAGCTTCCAAACATCCACATTAGTGAACCCCTGCAGAGACCATGCCCTGTAAGTTTAAAAGCTGATATTGACCCTTAATGATGAGGGCTCCTTGATCTTGCCCTGTGGAAAAATGCAAACAGTAGAATCAGACACAAGTTATTGTAAGCAGAAAGGACCATGCAAAGAACATGAAGGGGTTCATGGAATTTATAAAGAGGACCCTGGGGTTCAGCAGGAGGATCAGGACACATTGGTGAGGGTGTGATTGAGAATGATCAGAAGAAGGTAGGTTCTCAGTGCAGCGAGAAGTGGCTCACCACGTGTCCAGAAAGGTCCTTGAATGAATTTTTAAAGCCTTCTGCCCCCAGACATGAGCATTTGCAGAAGGGTTCAAGGGACAACCATGATGGAATCTCCATGGAAGTTGCCTGCCTCCGCAGTGGCAGTCTGCAACTACACGGTGGTGTATGTGCCCCACTTGATAGTTACCACATCTCTCTCAAGCTGGTCTGGAGGGTGAACCGTAGCTTCAGAGGGGACTGAATTTTCTTTTGAAGCCATTCACGTAACTATGTCTCAGGGAAAAACAGTAGGTTTACCTGAAATTGTGCATTCCATGGTGGGAACAATGCATGACATTTCTAGAGTTACTGAACAAAGTCAGAAATGAACACCACATCCTGAGAATGATTAGCTTTCTGTCTAGATTCCATGAATACCATGTGATTTGTAATCTCTACAAATCTTTCATTTTAATGATAAATTGTCATCTGTTGAGTGCATATGGTAGCCTTAAATGTAGTTTATTTTGGCCCACGGTAATAATCATTAAACCATACAGTAATACATTTGACACCTAAATTTAAAGAGTTACATATCGATATTTGTTACTCTTCATTCTTATTAGAAACATTTTCTTTTTCCAGTTTTAAATCCAATATTGTTTCTAATTCTAGTTCTTCTGATAAATCAACATAATATATTTAAAAAAGTGTAATCAGCAATTAGATAATATAAGTTATGGTCTATTGTTGCATTTTGAATACAGTAGATATCTGTAATACCTGTGCATTCTAGTGAATGGAACTTCTTTGATGAGAAATAAGGGCTATAGACATCTGTGGATAAAACTGTAGATATAAGGATCATATTCATAACAGAGTAACTATACTAATATAGAAACATGATAGTAGTAGATTACCCTTAGATTCTATGATTTTTCCAGCCATCAGTAATTAACTAGCTTTACAGTGCAAAGCCTTAATTGGTCATTGAATGGTCCATAGGACCAATGATGCAGCTGTTGCTTACTTCAAAAGTAAAAGTGCTACTATCACATTGTTAGAGATATTTTGCCAAGCTCATTGTCATTTTGGTTTGTACCTTTCTCTGCTGGTAGAACATTTGTTTATTTATGTCCCTTGGCATTTAGAACAGCAGTCTTTCATAATAGAAGAGCAGGCTTCTAGGTCATTTCCAGATCAATTCCTGTAAATCCTAAGTATGGAGTGTTTAGTATATCTCTGCTGTAAGGATGTTTGCTCATTTCAATTACTTTCCATTGTCCTTAGTGTGTGTGTGTGTGTGTGTGTGTGTGTGTGCATTCATGATGAATGTGCCTATTAAAATGCATATTTTGATTAGCATGGTAATTTATAATAGGTTTTATTTGTATGACTTGGACCTGGAAACATGTAGTGTCCATACAGGTGATATACTCGTATTTCCATAATCAGAAGATTTATCTAAGTGTGTATGTATTCATCTATAGAATACTTGAAATAGTTGAGAGTAAAATTATCTAAATTCTAATTATGAAGTTATTTTAATTAATTGACATTAAAACTATTTATTAAATTTCTGTTTATACTTTTTTAAATATAATATGTTGTTTTATCAGAAGAACTAGAATTAGAATCAATACAGGATTTAAAACTGGAAAATGAAAATGTTTGTGATAAGAATGAAGGCTATCAAAAATCGGTATGTAACTCTTTAAATTTATGTTCAAACTTAATACAAGGTCCTCATTTGAGGCATTAAGATGGTCACATAATCTACTAAACTAATTATTAAAAGGATGTTTGCTTCTAGAATATAACTTATTCAGTCCCAACATATACAGCCCTAAATCTAAGGCTTAGAGAAATTAGCAAAGCTGGGTGTAGATAAATTGTAAAAATCAAAAGACCAAGACACTTGCTGCAACTTAGCATCTTGTATGCATAATTTGTATATTACTACCATGAAATGTCAAAAGTATGACTTTGTTTAAAAAACACCTGCAGAAGGAAAATACCAGTTGAAATGCTATTATGAATTAGAGTAAATCTCAAAAGGAACAACCCTTAGGTAAAGATCTTTGGGCAATCAGTAGCTGCTGAGAGAGAACAAATCAGTTTTTTTCCAGAGAGTAACTCTTTAATATTTTATGCAATTACAAAAGACAGCCTTAAAACATGGACATGTTAGTAACTGATACACACACACACACACACACACACACACACACACACACAACAATTGTATAGACAAAGAAGACATAAATTTGAGAGAGAGTTTGGGAAACAGGAAGAGTTCAAGCAATAGAGGAAAGGGTGAAATGATGCAAATACAGTACACAGATTTGAAATCCTTAAAAAGTAAAAGAAATAAATAAAAAATAAGAACAAAAAGAAAAGCAAAAAATAAAATACAATTCACCTGTTAAACTGTCATTCTTATTTCATCTTTTGCATGAAAAAAGCTATGGATTAACTGTTTTCAATTTTATTTATGTTTTAATTAAAATAAATTTAGTAGATAATTTTATTTTTCTTGAGTAATTGTGATCATGTTTTATACAAACCTTTCTCAAAGGACCTTACAAATTAAACATGCACATTGTCTTCTTGTGCTTCTGTGTTTTCATATTGTTTGGGAGATATTGGTAAGTCATCCCCACCAGTTTCTACAATATTCTCAGGAATGTCTTGCTAAAAATAATAAAAATGATGAAGCATCGTAATGAGAACACAGCTGAATTTCCTATTTGAATTCATTTAAACATAAAAATAAGAGAATAATTAAAATAAAAAAGATAGATATCCTTTTTCATGCTGTTGAGATTAACCTATCTCTTCCCTCATAGAGTCACATATGCTAAAAAGCAAGCCTGGAAGCAGAAATAGAAAAATGCTCATCTGCAGAATTCAATAAATAACTGAGTTCATAATATGAAACTTAAATTCCTCACCCAAACTGAAATGACAATTTAAAAAGTACATTCTATGTGATAATTATTGGTATGCTTGCTATATGAAAGCACTTGATTTTTAAAAACAATTCTATTAAGAAAATCAACTTAACATGAAAAAAGACACTTGGCTTGGTAAGAGAATACAGACTATGCTGTGTGGAGAAAAATTAAAATATTTTGGAATCAGTTTTGTTTAGGAAAAGAAGGATGTGTAAAGTGTGAATACTTGTGAAAATTTAAGACGTAGAAAAAATAGTTTCACAAAATTTAAAAAGCAGTAAGCAAACCATTTACATTTACAAAAAGCATCCAAATACATATACATATATATGTTCTGGGGACCCAAACTCAGATCTTCATGCTTGTACAAGCAAGTGCTTACCCAGAGATAAAATTCCTCAGCCCACAATGCCACTGTGTTTTATTAGAGATAAGGAAGTGTAACTGCAATAGCTTTTAATAAGATGGGTAATTATTTTCCCACACCACTATTTTGAAATTGAAAGCATTTTTATCCTTGGAAGTCTTGAAAATAATGCTGAAATAACAAACTAGAACAATTGTGTTTCATCAAAGTAAATTAGTATTAATTTTAGTGTCTCTGGTTTTGAAGTATAGTTAATGAATATTCCAGTTAAACACACATACACACACACACACACACACACACACACACACTTAGGATTAGGATAACCAAAGAGGAAAATAATACTTTTTGATTATCTCTCTCTCTGTGTTGATGGAATAAATGGTGTTATGTGTTGATATGTTTAAGGCCTGAGGAGAAGAACAAGGAGACATAGGAGGCAAGTGTGGCAGCAGGAGTAGAGTATGGATGGAATTTGCTGGAACAAACTTGCTTATTCAGTGTCTTTTCCACAGTCAGCATGTAATGTTCATGATCTCTACTACCTGTACTCTGAAGAGAAACACACTGTGGTTTTAATTGTGTGGTTACGACCACATGGCCACTAGACTGTAGAGACAAAATCCAAATCCCAAACTGTCAAAATTCTACACCTTTCATTTCAATATGCATTATGTAAAATGGTAGAAGTCACTGTGGCTTCATTCATCTGGTTTCTTGAGCCCTCATAGGAAAATGAAGTTGTAGAAATTTAACAGAATACAGCAGATAATCTTGTGAGTGATTTCCAGAGAGATGACCACAAATTGGGGTTAAAAAAGTATTCTTATAAAACCACTCTTCAAGGCTAAGAACCTGAAATTTCATTTAACTCTTAGGAGGAGGATTTGCATTCCTTTGTTATATTCAAAGAGACAAAAACTTGTGGAAAGTGGCCTTCTATTAAAATGTGCACCATATCAAATTTGACTAAGAGAAAGGGGTTGAATCTCAAATAATGAGACTTTCTACAAAAATTTGAAATTTCTGGGATTGGATTTTACTACGTGAATGGTATAACTTAGAGGTTTGAATATTTTCTTTAAATTAGTGTATTTTAACCCCCAAATGACCATGGTTCTCAACAACCAGTCATTCCATACAAACCTGGCCTAATCTCTATATACTTAAAAATATTATTGACTATAAGAAGAAAGTTGAATTGAAATTGAAATATTCTAGGGTATGTTTTTTCGCTGTATTAGCCTGAAAGCCTTATAACAACTATATCCAATTAATAAATTAAAACAACTAAGTAATTAGTACAAAGTGTATGTATGGTCTGTTCCATGAGTAGCTGAAGTAAACCCTCACTTGAAAATATGTCTTTTTGACCCCTTAGCATGAGTCCAACTGTTCTGGCAAGTCACTTCATACTCTACCAAGGCTTTGCCAGAGAAATGATCAACAGGCTGCCTGCAAGGTTTTATGACGTATGTCTTAGAACTGCTCTTTCATTTCAAGTAGAGCTTCAGACTCAGCATCAAGCTCTGCCAAAACCACATCATGAAGAATCATTTAACCTGAATCATTTTTCCATCTCTTTCTCCTGCTTCTCATAAAGGGGCTTTTGGGGTTTTCTTGAAGGAAGAAGTTGATGAAACTCTATGTTCAGTGGCCAATGTTGCCCTGAAGGTAAAATATGACTAGAACTGTTAGATTTGCTTTTCTTTTGGATCTAGCCATTTCTAAGGATGTTATCACATATACTTTATTTCTTCAGTTCATATGTGAGGGTGTCTATGTCGGGGTGTTGTGGATGAAGATTTCTGTACCTTCAGATGAGACTGAGAAGATAAAGATGGGGATTTATGAAGCTGGGACTAGTGACGTCAAAGTAATTCATCCAGAGCATTATGCTGGACTCTTGAGCCATTGGATTTAGTTCAAACAGACAATGAAATAAGCAAAACATTGCCTATGATAAAGAAGGAGGAGGAGGAGGAGGAGGAGAAGAAAAGGAAGGAAGGAAGAAAAGAAAGAAAGAAAAAGAAAGAAAGAGAAACAAAGAAAGAAAGCAAAGAAAGAAAGAAAAAGAGAAGGAGAAGATTTTTATTTTTAGTGGCAAGGATCCAACTCAGGACTTTGGTATGCTAAGCAGGTGCTGTACCCATTGAATTCTATCCTCAGTTCCTTTTTTTTCTCATAAAGTTTGCTAAGTTGATGATTGTATATTTTCATCAACAGTTTTATGAAGTTACAACAAAACATAGAAATTTGGAGCCACAATGAACACAGAAAAATATTGACTCCTTTAACAGAATAATGAAATTTGTCACATATTTGTTCAAATGGCCCATGCTACAGAGTCATCGTATTGGAAAGTGGCTTAGAGAAGAATGGCCCTTTTGACCCATTATTATCTCATATTACCTCATATAAGTAGAAAAACCTCATATAAGTGGAAAAACAAGTTGATAAAATGAGTTCTTATATTGCATGCTATATTCACATATTTTATATATATATTCATATATATAAGAAAAATAAGTTAATTTGTTCAAAACACTGCTAGTTACAAAATTCCAGGATCCTCAAAAAATTCTGCAAAGAAACTTTTGAGAAAACTGCTAGGCATGTGAGTCACATATATTGGCCTATACTCTGAGAATGCAAGATTTTATACCACCTCCATAGTATGTGGGTTGGACAGACCGTTGAGCCCTCTTAGGTAGCCTTTCCATCTTTACCCGATTTACTGTGAAATGCTCACACTGTCATTGCTGCTGGATAGGAACAGTCATTTCATAAGCAGACCCAGAGGCAGTCCTCATTTTTACCTCTTGACCACTTTGAACAGGTATCTCAGGACACAAGTAATCCTCAAATACTAATTCACATTTCTATGTATGAAACAGAGAACCGGAAATTGGCTCTAAAGTAAACCAACTTTCTAATTTTAGAAGCCATTGATCATTTGTCAAGCTTGCCAAGCCCAAAGACATTTTATGAAAGAGAATAGCTCAATACTTCCCATGATATGAATTTCTGTATGCAGGCTCCATAAATGATGTCTGCGATCAAATAAATTAAGTCAACTCATGTTAAATAGAGCTATAGAGACTCCTTTTCTGGAAGACAATAGTATGACTAATGTGATATGTGAATCTCCAAAAGAGAGTTATAGTGTGCAGGATTTCCTGAATTCTCAGACAATGGGAAAGATCAGTATTGTTATCAAGGGACTGGTCAGACAGGATGATTTTGAAGACTCTTTCCTGCTCTAAATTCTCCAATAATCTTCATTCGCGTGAAGACAGAGTTATTCTGCAGATATTTCCTATACCCTTAGTTTTCAACACTCCCCTTTGAATATGATTCTTCTTTAAATATAGCATGAAAGAGTAAAAGATCACGTGGCATCCATGAGAAGAAAGAAATCTTAAAGTTGTTGTCCATGAAGGGTACAATTAAAGGAGCATTTTGTTCAATTTCAAACAATAGTTTTCATCACTAAACATCCTGACACAGGGCACTCTTCCGTGATTTGACCCTTAGAAAATAAAAGCAGTGTAGTATGAGGGGTGCAATGGTGAATAGCAAAAAGCCAGGCGATTTTCCCTAGAGTCTCCATGTGTAGAAAACTTCAAGTCAAATGTTACATTATTTGTTTTTAATATTTATTTTATTATTTATGCATGTACACATGTGTGTGTATGTATTTGTGCAAATGTGTGCCAATGGTTGTAATGGCCAGAAGAAAGGGTCAGATGCCCTAGAGCCAGAACTGTCGGCAGCATGAGCCATTTCACTTGGGGGCTGGGCACCGAACCTTGGTCCTCTACAAGAACATCAAGTGCTCTTAACCACTGAGAAAACTCTCCAGTTCCTAAAATGCCATTCTTGCTCTTGTATTTTTTCACTTGCATATAAATAATAGAAAAAATAGGCCTTCCCCAAGTCTGGGGAGTCATTTACCACTTAATAGTCAAACACTTGTAAACAATAGTAAAATGTGGATGCACTGAATCTTGCTGTTTTAAAGAAATTTCAGAGCAAATATAGACAATCTTCTAAACTCTGAAATTATGACATATATCTAGGAGCCCAGGTGACTAAGGGCTTTGTTGTGTTTTGTTACATTTTCAATCAGACTTAGTGTCAAAATAACTGGGATAATTGAACTTCTCACCAAGAAACTCATGGAATTAAAAAAAAGCCCTCAAACCAAGCAAGATTCATTTAGAAACTCTTGTTTGGATTCCCTAAGAGGAAGAAATGGCCTCATCCTTATAGCATTTCTTGTTTCCCTTTTTGGCACAAACTGGTAGTTTGAGTTTGTGTTCTCATAACTGTTGCCACCTCCATTTATGGAGATTTGCTTCCTACATTCCAGCCTGCCGGTGTACCTTGAACGAATGGGTGATATAACTAAAAATTTTATTTTCTTGGAATATCACTTACTGGGGGAAAGACAACAGAGTTCGAGCTAGAAATAAATGGTGAGATTAAACACGATCAGAGCTACATGCCAGCCCTAGAGAATGTGTCTGCCTCAACTCGGAATTTACAGTCACTGTAATTTTAATCAGATTTTAATGTAATAGTGTTTCATAATTTTCCACTGAGCCCTTTTCTCCTTTCTTTGTAAAAGAAAAACCTCCCAAACAAGAGAAATTAAGAAAGATAATAGTATAGTTGCTGTGGTTACATGCAAGGCTTCATCTGCACACACAGTCTCTGCCTGTTTCCCGACACAGACTCACAACTATGGCTATGCTTGTCCTTAAAATCCAATTGTCACATTGTTCCTCCAATCCAAGTGGCTGAAAATAGACACCATTAGGAAATACTTTAGTTCTGGCCCCAGATCTTTACCAACTAGCTTCCAATAAACTATGTGGTCTCTATCTTAAACAATATAGATGACAGTTTCTTATAAAAATGTGAGAGGCACAATGGAGTATTACTCAGCTATTAAAAAGTGACAACATAAACTTTGCAGGTAAATGGATGGAATTAGAAAAAAAAATCATCCTCAATGATGTAACCCAGTCCCATAAAGATAAACATTATATATGTGGGTATTAACTCTTAAGTACAGGAGAAAGGAGCTAATATCCATAGACACAGAGAAATTATGCAACAAGGAGGGACACAGTCTGAACACAGAGATCTCTCTGGTAAAGTGGAAATAGAACAGAGAGTGCAGGGGTCTGAGGGAAGGATAGGAATAGGAGTGAATGGCATCAGGAGGAGAGGAATGGAGGGAGAAAATATAAGGAGAGACAACCAGAATTAGGGGCAACTAGGGGGGTGATCAGGAGACCTGGTGTAGTGGCAAGTCACAGGAATGTAAGAGGGAGACCCAAGCAAGCACCTCTCTTAATGGGCGATAGGGAGCCTAAACAGGCCATCTCCTGTGGCCAGGCAAGGCTTTTAGTGGTGAGACTGGGACACCATCCCAGCCACAAAACCTCCAAACTATGGCCTATCCTCCTTGCAAGATCCTCTTTGACAATGAAAGGGCAGAACCCTATGCCAAAGGAGGGTACCACTGCCTGAAACTGCAGGGCAGGTCAAGAAATAGGGACTGGATAACCTGTAGAAGATTTCTAATGGTGTTGGGCTCTGCTCATAGACCTAGACCTAGACCTAGACCACCTGTTTGAGTGGCAACCCTGGGGGTGGTGGGTGGGGAACAGGGAATTGTTTTTCTCTGGGGAGAAGGGGGGATGTTTGAGAGTGGTGATGGGGGTAGATCTGGGGGAGACGGGAGATAGGGTGAGCTCTGGAGGTGAGGGAGGGGGGAGGGTATCAGGATGTATTATAGAAGTTGTATGAGAGAAGAAAAAAATTTAAAAAGGAAAAGACTGTGAGGAGCTTGAATTAAATTATTTTAGCTGTCACTTCATTTCTACAGATCCATAATTCTTAGTGATAATTTTATGAAGTTAACCAAAGTTATGCAATTTATTTTTATTTTTATAATAATTAGAACATTCTGATATGCCAGGGGTAAAAAAATAATGATGTGTCTTTACCAAAATCCAATCTATGTCAAATGCTGTATATAATTTTTTCAATTGGTCTGTGCAGGAATCAGCTCTGGAAAATATTATCATCATCAACATCATCATCTTTATAACAATTCCATATGTTATGTAGTAGAATCAAGGCAGTAATGCTAAGGGAATTTCTACTATAGGATAGTTAGTGAATGGCCAAGATCAGAGTCAAACCCAGGCTCTTTGTCCTTTTCAGTTATGCTTAGAATCTGTGTAGTTACTGCCTATCACATTTCACTTTGAAGAGTCTATTGGTTTTCTTTACACTCTTCAAGACATTTAACTTTGAGTTTGTTTGTATACATTTAATGAGTAGTAATTAATTCCTTACATATAGCAGAGTTTGCCTTACATTTTATGGTACAGTAAACATTACTACAATAACTATGTCCAGAAAGAACTTTGTTATGAAGGAATTATAATACAAAACAATGTATTGACAATGTTACATATCATGTACTGTGAAACATAAGGACAAGTGTGGTTTGGATGCGAGGAAAGGGGTGTGTAAAAGGACATCAAGAAAATAAAAGTCAGTTTCAATCTGTACAACTAGCTGTGAAAAGACTTGGAATGGGAAAATCATTTAGTGCAGTGAAAACAGGCAATTCGTTATAATGTGTATTTGCAATATTATTATATACAACATTAGAGATTAAGGCATTGAATGCTCTAAGAATTAAGGAGAGGTCCCCATGGCTGAAGGACAGGGTGTATGACAGATACATGGAGATGAAACTGAAAAACTCAGTAATTGGGAAGCCCCCAGTGTCTCACACTAAAGATACAACACTATCCTGATGAAGTTAAGAGTCCTTTGAAACTTTGAAACATAAAATTTTGCAGCAGTAAGGAGGTACCACTGAGGCAGGGAGTAGATGTGTCTTTCTACAGCTAGGAAGAAAAGGATGGAATCTACTCCAGTAAAATCAGGTGACTCCCAGTCATAGAAAGAGCCAACTGTAGCAATAAAGAGAAGTGTCGGAAATGAGAGCATTGAGGATACGTAGAAGGATGGAAAGGATTTGGGTGGATGAACAGATGCTGGAAGTAGGAGAGAAGAGGAGTGATTGGCTGTGCCTCCAGACTTTCTAAGAAGACCTGCACAGTGGGTGGTGGCTGTCTCCAACCTTGGAAAGCCAGCTCAGAGAGAGAGAGAAACCTTTTGTAGAAAGGCTCACTTTAGTTGGAATGTGTCATTCTTGGGCTGCCTGTGAAGTTCTTTTAGATGGAGAAAAGTTCCTACCTATGCCAAATACAACCTAGTACTAATCTTGGATAATTAATCTGTATCTATAGAAAATGTAGATGCAGCCATAGCAAGAAACCTTTGTCAAATGTGGACAATTTATCAATGCAATTATGCCTGGGAGTATGGCAGGTACAGTAAGCTCAGCCTTATGGTGGGTAAGAAACACAGGCAAAGTTGCGGGGCATCTTTCAAGTTGATAGGTAAATCAGAACAAGAAGTGTGAGGCACTGCATGGAGAGGAAAGCAAAAATGGAGAGAAGGAGTATTAAAATACCCATATTGGAAAATAAAAGTCATTTCATTTGACACATGAAAGGGAAGACAGAGAATACATCACAGAAAATTAGCATATATCATCTTTGATAGCATGGTTCTTATGTGCACTGTGAAAAGCCATGAAAGGGTCTTGCTCTAAGAGGTAAGTTAAGAGCGTGCAATCCAGTGGAAATGGGGGGGGAGAGAGTGAGAAGAGTGAGGAGTGATCATTCAAATGAGAGAGGAGAGGCCAAGGGGACACTGGCGAATGGGTTGGGGGAAGGCCCAGAGATGTGTTTAGAATAGCCGATCCTTTGTGTCTGGGAAACTTGGAGAAGTAGCATGCTCAGGGACTGAGAAACTGAATGTGGTGATGAGTGGGTATTGGTGAGAAGGGAGAGATGTATTTGTTTCTTTACAACTGAATCTCCAGAGACCTCTAAGAGTTACATCGATCCAAATGTCAGAGAGGAAGCTCTGCTGAAGATGATAGATTTGGTATCAGAAAAATAATGGTTAAAAGTATAACTGTAAGCACTTATTGCATGCAGGTATCAACAGATGTACTGTGTACATTAGTGTACACAGTAGCTCTATTAACTCCCATTAATACAGTCTGAGCAGAAGTGAGATTTTTCTTTATAGATGTCATAAATAGCAACAACATGCTCTTTATCCGTACTTGTATAATTAGTAAAAGTGAGCAGAAGAGCTGGGATTCTAACTTAAATTTATTGTTTAGATGTTCAAAACTAGGGTTTTTTTGTTGCTGTTGTCTATTTTTGATATTTAATATAGCTTTTCTCTGATTTTTGTGAGGCATGAAAGCTATAAAAAGGAGAGATTACAAAATGAAAATAGAAAATGGGATAAGAATGTTACCTTTGAGAAACCAAACAATGACAAACAGCTAAAGAATAAATGCAGTAGAAAAAAATTGTCCAGGGAAGAACAGAGGCTGCTCTGGAAAGAAAGAGTAAGAAAGTACTGAAGAAAGTGTTGCCCCATGTGCTAACTGTAGCCATGCGAATCCAGAAAAGGTTGATTTGAACCCTTTGACTTTGGGAGCAATCAAGATGTGAGGAGTCCACGTCAGAGCCATTTAAACTGTAGCAAATGTCACAAAAGAGGAAATGATGACTCACAGGGATGTAATGAACTGGAGTCCTTGGGCAGGGTATTTTGAGAAAATTGACTAACAATGGAAGAAAAAATACCAAGTGTCAACTATAGTGGTTACAGGATGATGGCTCATTGGATATAATTCATTAATTCTTTACTTATTTACTTGAATAGAGGTTTATTTAAATATAATTTTAAGAGGTAAGGGTGAAAAACTTACCAAGAAGTGTGAGTCTTAATTTGTAGAAGTCAAAGCACATAACCAATACTGCACCAAGGTCTACGGGGAAACAGGAAAGAAGGGATATGCATCTAATGCATAGATAGATGTGTTGACCTTAAACTGGCCAATGGTCAGTCTTTGACCACAGAGAGAATGTGCTGGGATGGAAGAGTGCATTTGTAAATTGTTATGGTAAGGGTGTGCAGCTGATGCTCTGAGCAATTTGATTTCTCAATCCAGGCAACTTATATTATCGTTTCCTGAGGGCAATAATATGATATGTGGGAGACTGAAAAAAATGTTGACCAGGGCAGGAGATCTGGACGCCATCTGTAGATATGTGCCCAAGAATAAGACTTCTGAAATGTCAGGGGAGGTTAAACAGGAGTGAATATTAAACTTGAAGAAACTGATATCTGGACTAAGCAGGGGATAATAAACTTTTAATGGATATGAAGATGTTCAGAAGGAATACCAAAGAAGGAGATGGCTCCCTGGGTAAAGTGTGTGCTGTGCAGGCATGAGGACCTGAATGCAGACTCCCAATACCCATGTGAAAAGCTGGAGTCACAGTGGCTACAATCCCAACCAAGCTGGAGATAGGAGGATCCCAAGTGCTCATTGGTGAGGCAGTCTAGCTAATTTGAGAGCTTTCTCAAAATAACACGGAAGTTGATAGAAGACCCCAGACTTCAATCTTGCACTTATATTTGTACATGCACAGGCTAGTGCATATCCTTACACTCATACACACACACACATACACACAACAATGAAAGGTAAAAATGAACTGAGTATTCAACAAAGTAAGAAGCCAAGTCATACCAGTCAGACGCCATAGCCACAGCTGTTTTAGTTATACTGCAGAAGAGGTGGGAGAGAAAAGAGACACAGATATTTCACCTGGAAGCTAGAACAGCCCTCAGAGGTTGCATGTAGTCTTCCTCAATAGCCTCCCTCTTTCATTCTTTCTGTCTTTCCAGGTTTTACATTTTATAGTATAAAATGGAAACTTCCTGAATATATGTAGATAACTGTTTGAGGGAAATGGTAGAAGAATAAAAGGAAAATTGGGGGAACATGAAATGGAAGAAATAGAGAATGTGTTGGACAAGATTAGCTATTTTTTCCCTCAGAGATGGAGAATAAGGAGCAAAATGCTGGTAAGAGATGCTGCAGAGCTGAGGGGATTTGTGTCTAAGCAGACTCTCTGACCTCTAAAAGCCATTTCTCAGAGAACACAGAGAGAAAATGATCCACCTCTGCAAGGTGTGACAGCATAAGACATGTGGTTGATCAGGAGATAACCCTGATGGGAAAGAGGGAAGGCATAAGGCCTAAACAAATACATTGCGTTCCACCCCACATAGAGGAAGTATCCAGGATGCTTCACACCTCCTGGGGAGCTGTTGTTTGTTCATGGTTGCTGCAGGGTCAGGTGTCATTTTGAACAGTGTAGCTACTGGGGGGTGAGTTGGGAAGAAGGGGTTCAAGAGAAAGTAGGGAGGATAACAGAAGATAAGAGAGATGAATATAATCACAGTACATGCTACACATGCATGAAAACATCCAAATATAAAACAAACACAGCAGATGCAGGGGAGTCCAGTAAGTCCTGCAGGCAGTCAGGCTTTATTTCTTCACTATAAAAATGCAAAACAACAACACAGGAATCCTCAAGATACCTACCATCATTCACAAATGACTTTCATGGTATTTTACTAAATTTCCTTCAGACATTGAACCCCTGAAATAATTTGCCACAAAAAGACAGAACTTTGTTCTTTGAACCCAAAGAATCACTAAACTTCAGAATGTTTTATATGTTTGAAAGAACTGGATTCAAAGCAATGAAAGTCAACCAGTGGGATGAGGAACAAGAAATAGGATTGTCTGTTAAGTCATTCTTCATGGATGTGTGGATTTTCCATGTATTCTGATCATCTGAAAATACCCTGAAAAGTTTAAAGGATTAGGCGGGATGCACCTCTTAAATGTCTAGTAGCTCTGCCTTACCTCTCATCATCTTGAGAATGTTTTCTCCTTAGAGTCTTATGCTCCGACAGTGTCACCCACAAAAAATAGTAACACCACTCTTGGCAGGTGGCCAAAGAGAACATTGTGCTAATCTTCATTTTAGATAGTCTTCACAGATATCGCCTCCTTCTTGCCCTGATGTCCTTTCTTTATTTAAAGAAAGGGTCTCCGGTAAACCAGGCAGGCTTGAACTTGCTTCAAACAAAGGAATGAACCTGAATGTCTGATTCTCCTAAGTCCACCCTCAGCTGCTGAGATTATATACATGTGCCACCATGCCTTGTTTTTGTTCTGTGCTCTCTCTAAAGTCTCTAGAAGAGCCAGCTTTCCCTAAGGGGTGTTTTCCTGTCCAGGTGATTGATAGGCCCATTTAGATAAAGTCTTAAGGAGAGAATGTGCCAGAAAGCCCTGGGTTAGAAAGTGATCTCATATGGATTAGATAGTTTTCAATTAGTGATATACAGTTCAGAATATTATGTCCATGCCCAGAGCCAGAGATATTAATCAAGCCCATTCATTTGTCCAGGAATCAGAATCCTGTAATATTATTTTTTTGGTTTTATATGCTGTCAATTAGGAGAGAAAAGTCTATCTTTGGTGACCTCTAAGCCCGTAATATTTTGCTAGCTACTCTAATGGGATTGACACTTTATCTGGGATTAAGTCTGGCTGCTGACTAACAATGAGCCAGTGAATGTGAGAGAAAAAGTGTTGAGGCAACAGAGGTGATTCAATTTAAAAGGATGTTCTTCTCTGTGCCAAAGTTCTTGGGAGAGAGGCAGTGTCCAGGAGCCAGAGGGATTTTGGAAAGTCTTTCTCAGTGGGCCCTGTGTGCCTTTGTGAGAAGGCTACAATGGGTTTCCACCTCTGCTTAGCTCCATACTTTGCACTTTCTTTTCAGATATATCAATCTTTCAGATATATCAATCAATGCATTTGCTCTGTTAGCTGATGGACTCAGTTTATTCTGCTTAATCACAGAACATTATAGAATGGAGTGAGTACAGCAGAGGTCACCTAGGTGGTATGGGTTCCTAAGAAAGCCCATTCAGCAATTAACATCTTTATTATTGAGGTGAAGCCTCTATCTCAAATTTAGAATGCCAAAGCAATGGAGGGAGCTGTGATGTCCTTAAAGGATTACAGTAGGGTAGAAAGGCAAAAGAAGTGTGTGTGTGTGTTTGTGTGTGTGTGTGTGTGTGTGTGTGTGTGTGCGCAATTCCTTTTTATATTCTGATGACAATATAAGTCTGCATTATTGAATAGCATTGTAATCTTCTAGACATCCTCCAAATATTTTATCCTCCTCCCCTCATGCAAGTTAGCAGGATTTAAGGAAATGTTGTGACATAAGTGAAGGAATAGATATTTGAAAAAAAATGATTTCACAATCATTTAAGTAAAATGAACAGTTAGATAAAGAGTTTACAGAGGGATCTACAATGGTTTGGAAGGTGCTCACACAAGACTTTTTTCAGGATGCTTGATTTTGATTAAAGGTTGAAAGATGAAAGAGAGGTAATAGGACTAAAGAACTGAGGATAGCTGTGACTTGGAAGGAACCCTGAAGAATTTTTCTAGTTCTGTTGTTTGTGGATGTAGAAAAAAATGAATTACATGAATGAATTGCTAAGGGTTGGAGTATTAGTAGTTTGTATCAGATTTTGAAACTTTCCTTTTTATATCAGAATTCTGGACCTTATAACAATACCAAGTGTGCAGAGAGGGAGAATTTTACTTTTGGCCAAGACTAGAAATGGAGATAAAGTTGCAAATTAGATTCTCAACCCCTGGGGAAAGATATTTTAGTTAGGTTGTAAAAGACGTGAGAAGGAGGCATAGGCAAATACAGGGAAGGATATTCATGTCCTTTATGGGTCTTCTTAGAGATTTCCCAGGAATTGAATTGTCTATTTTATAATATTTCTAGTCATTTCTAGACAGTTGACAGTCAACTTCTGGTTGACCTGCAGCCTGTCTTCAGTAAGGTGGGACAGAAATTCAGCCAGCTTATCAGAACAGTACTCTAGGTGTTAGTTTAAAACAGACTAGGGACTGGACCCTTGGCTCTCATGCCTGTCTATCTTTAGAATCAAATGGTGATCTATGGAATAGTTGTGTCCACTGTACCCATCACTTTGTACTTGCCCTAAACTACAAGGAAGTTTGAGACATGGACCAGGAGGACCCAGTCTTTTAGGGTCTGTTGTTAGTGTATTAACTGTGATATAGACATTAGTCACAGTCCAGAGGGCACTCATAGCGATTCTCAGGAATTTGTGTTCTGGAACAAAGAACAGGACCAGGGACATATGGAGAATGATAGAAATAGATGTGGTTCATTAAGAAAGAGAAGGGGAAGGCTCTCAGGAGAATGAGAATGGGCAAGAAAGCTAGAGAGATCCTGGGTTCAAGGTCCCTGGACCATGAGAGTGTCCATCTTATAGAGCTCATTTACATAGAAACCACCTTCTCTAATATCTGAAGATGGAAGAGCCTTTTTCTGTTTATGCAATGTTTGGTTATATGTAACCTATGGCCATTGGGGTTTCCAGTCTTTCTCTGCCCATTGGTTCCTTCAATTGTCAATCTTTTAATAATTACAATGTTTTGTTTTTCTTTGAGAATCTTATACATGCATACCATACATTTTGATTACCTCACATGAGTGTGGAGCACAGTGAATATACCAGGGACTACACCTCTAAAGAAAACCGAGCTTGTCCCCCTTAGCAGCCATCAACTGACATAGGCACCTAGGCTATGAGTGGGGTCTTGTGTGTACCTCCCCTGCCAGTGCTGGAATGTTGACTGGCTTGGTGTTATGCAGGCCACAGCTGTGTGGGTTCTTGAGCACAGCAGTCCCCTATTGTCATGCCTACATGACATGATTCACTCCAGCCCTCCAGACCTCTGACTCTTATAGGCTTTGTGCCTCTTCTTCAATGTTCCCTGAGCCTTGCAGGGAGAGAGTGTAATATAGATGTGCAGTGTATTTCTGAGCAGGCCACAGATGTTTGTTCTAGTACCTTGCCACTTGCCTGTCTTGATGCCTCTGGAACCTCCCTCTCTGCTGTATTCTCCCTCCTTAGTCGTACTTGTCTTCTCTGGAGAAATAACAAAGCACTTAATGTAGTCCTGCTGTAGAGCTGTTTCCTGTTTTAAAAATTCTTTAGATTAATTTACTTTATCTTATATGTGGGAGTGTTTTGCCTGCATGTGTATATCACATGTGTCAGTGCCTGCCAGAAAAGGATTCCCTGGAACTGGAGCCATGGGTAGTTTTGAGCCACTGTGAATTCTGGAAACAGAACCAGGGCCTTCTGGAAAAGCAGCAAGTTCTCTTGACTGTTGAGCCATCTTTCCAGGCCTCACACATAGCTGAAAACATTTTTATCTTTTTCCCTCCTCAGGATGACTTCTATTTTCTGGTCAAATTTATTGCCTGTTTTATGGGCTGATACCTTTGCCTGTGCCTCTCTCTCTGCCTTTCCCTAGTACTGGGTCTGAGAGGGTCAATGTCAGTCTCTGATGTTTCTAGGCCCAAATGGTGGTGGCACTTTGGGTTACTCACTGCTTCTTCAGAGAATCCTCCTCTGGAGGGAAAATAAAAAGGAGTTAATTAAATCTCAAATGGTTGGAGGTTCCTTTCAGATGGAGAATGTATAGTCAGTCATGTTGGGCCATATGAGGCCTATTGTCCGAGAACAAGCAGGCCCGATTTCCGAGACCTGTCTTTCTTCTGCATAGCAGTGACTCAGCATAGCCGGCTCTGCCTAGCAACTGCCACGTAACAGAACTCCACTGGCCCGCGGCTCTCACACCACTTTACTCCTCCCTCCTATGTAAGCTCACCCCATCCATGTACCTACCGCCCCCTCTCCCTCGGCCTATTTAAGGGGCTGACTTCTTCAGTAAAATGAGTTTCTGCTTCCACAGTTTTCCCAGCTCGGTGTGTGTCTTTTTTTCTCTGGTGGGGGAGTGGTCAGGCCTTCGATACTCACCATCCCGCTCAGCCCCGAGGGGGACAGGCTGGTCCCACTCCCCGTCAATGACTCGTTCTGTCGGGATGCTTGACACAGTAATAGAGACCATTCTCTTCTGAGGCAAGAGATATTAGGGAGCCTGAGAGAGCAGATGTCTGCTGCTCTTTCCTGAGTGGTGTTTGGCCTCACACTGCACTTTCGTTCATTAGGCTCCTTTCTGCACACAAATAGCCTTGGAGATTGTTGCTCACTGGTGATGTTTACTGCCCTCTCTGGAGAGTTCTGAGCAGGTGATCTGCCAACCCCCATCTAATGACTGTGTTTCATACGCAGGGCAGACTCTGTTGGAGAAACTATTCAGCCAGCAGGAGAACGGCCTCCAGAAGAAGCAGAATAATTCTGCTCATGGATCATTGCCATGGGCCTTCTACTTCCTTTTAGTGACTGCTTCAGGGAACCATGTAATCAGAACGCTGGGTCAAGTTCAGCTCCATTTGATGTAAGTAGGAGAATCTGCTTCTGTCTGTGGGGTAGACTGCTGTCGGAGTAGCAGCTGTGATGTGTATCTGCCCAATTGCCCTGTAATTTAAAAACAACATGGGACGCAAGTCTGCCTCCCCTGGGTCACTCAGAGCCCAGCTTGTCTATTTCTACACTTGTCTTTAGATTAGGGCATTAAATATAGTTGGCAAACCTCCCCCTAACTCTTTTTTTAAATAAATAGTCCTTAGTAGCTTTCTAACCTACTCTAATCAGGGATGATTTTAAGATCACTCAGAATTTTCCTCTTGGCAGAGATTGAATGTGCATAGGCAAGTGTTTCTCATTGAACTACAGCTCACATATCAGTATTTATGTACAGGTCACAGACATTCCTTCAGAAGCAGCACCACAGGGCAAAATACTGGTCCCAGTGGGTCACAGGTTTCCATGGGGACTAGAATGCTATGTGAGTGTTTCCCCAACTCATTCATGCACTAAACATTGACAAGGAACAGCAGCATCTGCCCTTACCCAGGCCCCCATTCACAAGAGTTAATAGTGTGGAACTCAAAAGGCATTTTCATAACTTATCATGAATATCAGTGCTTCTGGACTTGTCTTCAAGCCAGAGTGTTATTAACTTCCTCAGGTATGTGGTGCATGTGTGGCATGCTTCTGAGAAGAATGCATTTAAAGCTCAGACAGGGATTCCTATATATGTACATCTCTCATGCGAAAGCTGGGAGGTCTGGTTGGATCTCTTGTGCACAGCCCAGTAATCCAGTATTTCAGTACATCGAATTCTGATTCACAAACTACATTTGTTCCAGTATTGCCAAATGTACCTCAAAATACAGAGAATGTGAATAGAGGCCAAAGTCAAAAGCTGGTCATAGAACTGGTGTGGTGATCCCATGACCCATTGAGGCTGATGCAGGAGGATCAAGAGTTTCAGGGTCAACCTGAGCTACATAGTAAGGCTTTGTCCCCAGAACCAAAGAGTATGAAAAGATGATCATAAATATCAAAAGGTCTATTCTTGGTGCCTTCTTCTTCCTCCTGTTTCCCAATCCTAACTTGTGGTCTCTTCCCCATCTCCCTTTAGTATGAGCAGAATAAATCTCATAAAACATTCTGAGATCTCAGTTCTGATCTGTGACAAAAATTCTACATAATGACTTGAGAACCTTCTTTAAGATTTATTTATTTTTATTATGAGCCTTTTTTATTGACATGGCAGCCAATCACTTCTAGATAGACCTTTTTCTCCTGTGGAAAGAATTACATAATTTAAAATTTTCCCTCTCTTCTCTGTGGGAGCTGTGTGATTCTTGAGACAGAACATGATGACTACAGTGTATTATGTTTTAGAGCTATATTATGGTAGATATCAATATGGAAATTTTGAGATATGGTAAACACAATACATTTAGAGGGAAACACTGTGTCTATGTTGTATCCTATTATTTAATTATTATAGCCGTTACCATCTTCATCAGAGCAGCTGTGACTATTTACAAGGTCTAGCCTGTTGATAGTCCCTCATAGAAGAAGGAGGGAGGGGTGGGCTGGTTTACTCTCACCTGAGATTCCAGCCGCTCTTCTCAGCATTATGTAATTCTGTCCAAGCTTCTCATGGTCTTGTAGAATATTCTGGGAGTTCCTAGAGTATATGGTGTGTGCCAGTTTAACTGAAGGGTCAGGGGACTGCATCTCTGCAGTTGTGGGGGAATTGTCATCTAGGCTGGAGTGAGACTATTCAGTGATATAGCTGTTTGGGGAGTCATCCACCCTACTGTATGTAGCATCCCTTCCCATTGCTCCGTAAGTAAGCACAATAAGGCCATTGATTTGCCATTGAACTTCCATGGAATTGTTATTTCAATATGTCATTTTTTCTCTAGTGGAGAGAATAGATGTGAATGTAAATTTGCTCATAGTGTCCTAGGAGTTCATGTAACAGTCTAGCACTTTCTTTCTATGAAAACTGTTATCAAATTAACTTTATCTTCCTCACTAAAGCTCAGAACTAGAAAATCTTTTCACTCAGGAAATACAAAATTGGAATAAACTGAAAAGAACAGATAGGTCCCATCCCTTCATTTAAAAGGTTTTATATTTATTTATTATTGTGATGCTATGGGATAAACTCAGGTCCCCAAATATGCTAGGAAAGAGATCTGCCAATGAGCCACACTCTTTGCCTTTCTCTTTTTAAGTTAAACTGGTTATTTTCCATGTGTCACCTTCCTCCACCCTGGTGTTGGAGGGATCAGGAAGACTTCTTTAGCCACGCTGTCTTGGAAGGTAGCTACGTGTCACATGAAAGTAAAAACAAACATACAAAATAAAGATTTCATTCCCCAGCTTGAAGTGATTATTTTCCTCCTTGAGGTATTGCTTGGCTGTGTACGGCTTCTCTAGTCCCCACACCAACTGAACACAGAGAGGAAATTGAAGGAGCTCTCATGGAAATGTTGTTCCATATTCTAAAATAGCAGATCAGAAACAGCACCAGGGCTTACTGAGTACAGAGTGAAGGATATGAAGAGTGAGGTGAGGAGGCATCAGTAGAGGATGGGAAGAAATGTGCTGGGCTCTGGGGAGAGATATTTCTGATAATTAGTCTCTCTGCTGATTTCCAGAAAAGAGTTGTTGTGAACATTTTCAACCAACAATTCTCCCAGAGACAGTTCTTTTCAAGATGGAACCCAGTAGGATAAGCTTGTAGTTGCCACTCTTCCTGTCCCTAATTTTTGTAACAGCATTCTACCCATGCATGTTTCTACATTCATTAAAATGCCTGTATTTTTTTGATATGAGGATCTTACTGATGTGGTTCATGAATTGACCTACTTCAGCTAAAGATTTCTGATGTTAGTCTTTTGTTATCCTGAACCTTTTAAGGGCTTATTTTGATTCCTAGTGTTGTAGAAAATATAAAGGACATTACTTCCAACCCTCACATTACCTGGTTAAAAAAACACACCTAGTTTTCAGTATCATTGTTAACTCACTTACAAATACTAAGGGAATTTATCCTACAGGCCAAATGTCAATAAAATTGACATAATTAATTGACATAATAATTCTAAATAATGTAAAAAGGAAAGCTTTATTAAGCAACAACCAAAAAGGTAGGAGAGAGCTATGGGTACAGGGCAATGGTCTCTGTGGTGTTTTGAAAGAGAATGGTCCCCATAGGTTCATATATTGAATGCTTGGTCTCCAGATGGTGAAGCTGCTTGGAAAGGATTAGGAGGTGAGGGTCACTGGGGGTGGGCTTTGAGGTTTTAAAAGCCATTCTCAGCTAGAATTTTCTCTCTCTTTCTGCCCCATGGCTGTTTTCTCAGCTACTACTCCCACACTGTTGCCTGCTGGCCTGCTGCCATACCCCCCCGCCATGGTAATCATGGACTCACTCTCTGAAACTATAAGCAAGCCTCCAATTAAATGCTTTCTTTTATACATTGCCTTGGCCATGGTGTCTTCATAGCAATAGAAAAGTATTTAAGGCATTCTGTAATTCCAGCACTAAAGAGGCTGTGCTAGAGGATTCATGAGTTCAAACCAGTGTGGGTTATGTAGTAAGACCATGTCTTAAGAATAAATAATTATGAATTATTTATTCACAATTATGAAGGAAAGAAAGCAAAATGTGAAAGTCCAGGAAGATGTATCCTTTGGTACATAGTGATCATGAACTCAGAAAGGACAAAACAAGAGCAGCAGAGACAAAGATACTACCTAGGATCCCCATCTGGTATTCTTATGGAAGTATGTGTACAAGTCGGCTTGGTCTTAATTGGTCAGTTTTATGTGCATGAAGGAACTCACCCATGCCCATTCCTGATTGGTTGAACATTTACAAATGACTACAGGTTATGTTTCATTGATAAGGTCCTGGAGATGAAATGAGACTTTCCAGAGGATAGGAATCCATTTGTTGGAGCATAATTGTGATTGGGAAGTTTTACATCATTTCCTTGGATGGATTTTTTTTGTTCATTTGTTGTATTTTGTTTGTTTTTCTATTGATGATAGAATTTAGGGCCATATAATATACATGCTAAGCAAGTCTTCTGCCACAGAGCCACATCCTCAGTTCTTGTTTCTCATGCTTCTGAGGGGTGATTTGTTTATCAGTTGATTTGGCCTTCACTTCCATTTTATTTAGTGATCTTCCTAGTGAGCAGCCTGCTGTTGAGAACTGAATCCCCAGAACCACTGGGAGAGGAGCAAGAAAACCACTGAAATAAGGTCAACACAAGCATAAATTAGATAGAGAAGTACACTAACTTATTGATAGTCAATATACTACCAATGACCATGGGGCAGAGCTCAGCAAACAAGTGTGTAAGTGGAGCCTCTGCTGGCCACACTTAGCTTGCAGCCTGTGGGTGAAACAAGTTCTGCTACCATTTCATCTCCAGAGTATATCAACACAGTGCTGAGATCTGTTCAGGAGGACCAGTCTCCATGGTTTCAATCACCACTCATCATTAAAGTCAAAGCTATAGAAATGAGGCTATGGAAGTCAGATTCTGCTGGAGCTTCAGAGTTCTTCCCACCATCCCTGAAGGTCACAGAAGACAGTTGGCTCCAGAGATTGGTCCAGTGCTGACCTCATTCTGTGATTCTGAGTTCAACGAGGCTCCACACTGGTGAGTTCAGCTCCTAGCCACCAACAGCAGGACTAGTGAACATCTACCCCTTTTCACTGCTGTTGTGCTCACCTTATACCACCTGAACTTCTTGACATCACTCTCTTAGGGACTCCTCTTCAGCCCTCCCTCACTCTGGAGTTGTGGCAGGTTGACCCCACTCCTCAGACTAGTGATCTCTCCTCTTTAGTAGGCTTCTAGGGTAGCTCAGACTTAAACAACAGGTTCTTTCTCAATGTGTTGCCTAGCGTAGCCATGTCAAGCATGGAGAATGGTAACATGGATCTTATCTTAAATGTTGACTTTTCACACAAGAGGTGCCACTGATCCAATTAATCTCACACTGATTTAAGGCTTTCAAGAATTCTGGTCTTATCCTCTGGGCAGTACTGGCAGCCTTTTCAATGGGCCACCTGGATTTTTTTGTGGATGAGGCTTCTGTGTTCTCCTCCCCTGACAGGATGCCATGGCTGGAGCTAGTTGCTGGAGCCACGTGCTGCTCACTCCCTTGTACTGCACTTGTCTTCTGTTTCTCTGCACGTTTTAGTTGTCCCATCAGCTCCTGTGTGATTCCTGACATCCTTCAAACCCTTATGTCTTTGGACTGGAGTCTAATCTTTGTCATGACTCTTCTCCTTCATCATATCACTTAATGGTTGCTTCTTTAATCTGGCCTTGTAAGTGAAATTTTACTCTTTTTGAAAAGATTTTATTTTGAATTATGTGTATATATACATCTTTGACTGGGTGTGTGCACTTGAGTGCAGATAGATGCTTGAGGCATCAGAAGAGGATGTCAGGCCCGGAGGTGGTGGCTCATGCCTTATTATTAATCCTGCTACCACTCAGTACTGCTTATATGACTAGATATCTGTAGTCATTTGTATGTACATTTTCAGACATGTGTTAGGCCTTATGTATCATCAAGCATACTTCTGAGATTATCATGGATAAGAATGTTATTTTGCTAAGAGTGGTGGTTCATGCCTGAAATCCCAGGAAGCTGCAAAGGATTGCCATGTATTTGGGGCCTGTCTGAGCTATAGTGTGAGTTCAGTCTAGCTGGGTTACAGTGTGAGACCCCATCTTATAGAAAAGAAAGAAAAGAAACAAGAAGGGAAAAAAGAAGAGAATATATTTGATCAGGTACATGGTTTAAACAAAGTTCTAAAATATGCTGTTTTATTAATCTTATGTAAGAAGGGGAAGTAGGTGATTTTTTTACCTCCATTATTATCAATCCAGAGGTATTACAGCAGGGTAAAGACAGTGACTCAGTGGTAGTACACATGATGGATTGTGTGGAGTCCCATGCATCCAAAGAACATGTGGCCTGATGACATAGGTGATCATATGAAGCAGCCTGGCTTCACACAACAGCTGTCCTATGTGGCCTACTTCCCTTTATCAGTCAGAAGGAGGCAGATGCACCCCAGCAGTGTATGGCACCCTATTTCAATCTCATGTTTAAATGTGAAATATCCTCTACAGGACCTTTTTTGAGCAATTAGTAGGTTCAATCTCAGAATAGCAACAACAAAAAGTATTGTGAATATAGCAATGGCAATTGCTGTTATAACCTTTTAATGACCGCGTTCTGTGCTCAGTAAAGATGCTGCCTTCAGTACTGCTGTGGATAGAGAAATGTCCCCAACTATGAGTTCACTGAAGTTTACACAATGGAGCATTAAAAAGTGCATTGAGGTGAAAGTGGAAGGGAAGTGTATGCAGAGAGAAAGCAGTATAAAGGCATGGGCGGGCTGAAGAGAGAGTCACACAGGACAGAAAGACATTGTCTCTCATGTGATACAATGTATCAAATACACAAAATATTATATAAACACATGAGACACAGAGGCAGAAGGGTGCTCTGGGAGGAAGGTAACAACAAGACTGGGAAAGGCAGGGTCTACTGAGGAAAAGCGATAAGGGTTGGATTTGGGCAAAGTACAATGACGTGTAGCTCAGTGATATGCGTAGCTGTGTCATAATGAAGCTCATTATTCTGTATGCTAACTGAACTTTTTTTTTCTAAAAAAAAAATCTTTAAAAAGACACATTTGGGATACCCTTTTAAGGCAGTGACAAGCTTTCTTTGTGTTTGCTCATTTGAGAGGATCATGCTGTTTCAGATACACACTTTGGCTTCCGGAACTTGTACTTTGAATCACCCGTTTGGCACAGTGTGTGATGGTTCCCTGTTCATCCTGATTGTGGATGATGAATGTTTATTAAAATGTGTGGTTTAGCCTAATTCTTTGGTCATGATTTTTCTTTT
>JAMJFZ010001594.1:0-80000 GCA_026225945.1 Cricetomys ansorgei
TTCCCTTTGCCTTAACTGAAGTCTTTTATTTCTCTGTGGAAGGAAAAACTAAATGGGCTTACACATGTATTTATATGCATCAAATATCTATATACATTTGCTTATTTATGAAAGTCACAACTAAATATTGACTATATTAATTTTTATGTTTAATATAATTTTTAGAAGGCTAACTAATAAAATTTGAAAACACATTTTTTAATGTTCTTTAAAAAAAAAAATAAGAGGCAAAGACCAAAGAATAGGGAACTATTTTGAGAAATAGTATAATATCTCTTGTAGAGGAACACTTGGAAGAAGTTTTTATTATTTTGGTTTCTGTAAAAACGCAAATTGGTGTTTAGATTAGGTTTGCATTCTCACCCCAGCTGTGGTAGAGTTGTTTATGTGTTGGGTTTGGAATGCTTGACGCAGGTGGCTATAATTTGGTTAGGTGCAGTCATTCTGGCACCTATAGCTTGTTTTGGTGATTGGGTGCTGCCTGGGTTGATGGGAACTTTTGGCTTAGGGCATAAAAGTTCTAAAGTTCTGAGAGTTGGTGTCGGCATTGGTTGGTGCTTCCCTGGTTGGGATAATTCCTAAAAGAACAAAGGATGGAGAAATTGAATTTGTAGATCGTAAACTGAGATGCTCGTCTGACTCACTGTCAGCTAGTCCTCTTCAAGCTTAGACAGCAGCCTAAAAGAGGCTGTGAAGATTTCTGTCTTTCTCTCATTCTATATCAAGGCCACTTGTAAAAGCGGTGAAGATTTCTATCTTTCCTTTCCCCTTCCCTAAATTGAGGGTAAAAGATTGTAGTATACTGCTACATCCTCTCTGTATTAGTGAGAAGGTGACTCTGTCTAATGTCAAAACCTAGTAGAAAGTGTAATTAATGAAAACCTTGCTCCTATAATATATGCGCACATTACTAGTACAGAAACAGAAAAATAAATCAACAGAAGGGAATACAGGAGAACAGATCCATATTGAATACGAATTTAATATATCTACCACTATGCTGACAACATATTAGTAAGAAGATATCATAAAATACATCATATAAAATAAAAAAATAAGTAAAATTAAAATCCACATTACAGAACAATCAACAGTTGAAGAGAGGACATGCGAACAATGAAATTACCAAAGTGCTGCAATATTTTAGAAATAATTTAACCTCAAGGAATAGAATTATCTCCTAAATAGACTCCAAGAACTACATACTATAAAACAAATTTTGTATCCGAAAACTATACTTTACAATTTTAGGTTGTGTTATAACAGTCAAGACAGCATAAGAAAATGTAAAAAGCAATTGCAATAACCAGGACAATAAACATACGAATCCATGATAGTTAAATAACCATTAAAGATGACCAATCTTAGGGGCTAGAGAGATGACTCCGCAGGTGCTCAGCTCCAGAACCCCCAATGGGATTCACAACTGTCTGAAACTCCAGTTCCAGAAGATTCTACACCCTCTTCTGACCTCCAGAAGCACAAAGCACACATATAGTGTATCTAAATACATGTAGACACAGCATCCATACAGGAGAGAAAGACGGGTCTCAGCTACTGTGCCAGGGCAGTGCCTGGGCCCATGGCCTTTAAAATGGGGGATCCTGGAACACATGTTGAGCCCCAAGATGGAAAGCCTGCCCCGGTTGTGCCTGCTTCCCTCCTCTTTTTCAGAAACCTTGTTCACCAACATCGGCAAAATGGACTGGCTAAGAATTTAAACATACAAGCCTAAAGATGGTTGGATTTTTCCTGATCTTGCCCCCTCGTCCCCACTACAGCAAGCTTTAGGGAGGCTGATTGATGTGCCGGGGACCAAAGGGATTGAACTTCTCCCTTGTGCAATGCCCTGCTTCCTCTATAAAAGCCCTACTTCTTACTCAATAAAGTAGATCTGCTCCAGGAGACTGGTCTCCGGAGTCTGTAACTTGGGCTAATGCGTCCGCCACCATTCACCTACTTGGGGAGCCTTCTGCTTCGACAAGACTACAGAGAGTCCAATAGACACAAACAAAAATATAAATAATTTACAAGAGTGAAAGAATTAAGTCTAGAAAGATCATTTAATCATTGATCACTAATAAAACCACACTGAAATGCCATCTTAAGCTTTTGAAAAATGATAAAACAAATGTATGGTTATGCCATTATTTATGGTAATACATAAAATATGGGAATTTATTTACAACAATTGGACATTACTTATTTAAGCATACACAGAATGTATTTGCAAATATTAAAGTAAAATTATAATGCGATACATTATTGAATTGTAATTTAACTGGATATTACATTTTTCACTCATATATTTAAGAAGCAGAGCAAGAAAAGTATTTTCAATATTTTATACAGTGAAATATTAGACATGATCTAAAAATGTATCATGAAGATATATGAGTAAATAAACTATGATATACATTAGACTAGACTATATTTAACTGCACATGTCAAGTAAATAATTATGGTATACATAGACTGAAAGGTATTAAACTACATATATCAGTATAGCAGATCAAGTATATATATTTACTTAAGACTAAAAACAAAAATACTATTGTATCCACAATTACATAAAGTAGACTGTGTAATATCTGAATTGAAGCAATAATGTACAGGCCATGAAAAATGAAATTTCTTGAAAAATTATCAAGTATATAATTAGAAAATAGTACTTATGAGTTTCATTTATTGCATTGTTTCCTCCTGATAAGTTCCAGCGACACATCTGAAAGATTATTGGTATCTATAATATAAAAGGAAATGAAAAGTTGAACACCAAAACCCAAAGAAAACTCCATTTAAAAAATGGTCATTGTCGTAGTTATTTTTCTTAATCTACGAAGAGAATCCATAATCAAAGCAATTTATAAAAGAAAGCATTTCATTGGGTTGCTTATAGTTCAGAGGGTGGTCCGTGACTGGCATGACAGCAGGCAGACGTCGCACTGGAGCAGCAGCTG
The DNA here is from genome assembly GCA_026225945.1 of Cricetomys ansorgei. NCBI lineage: Eukaryota > Metazoa > Chordata > Mammalia > Rodentia > Nesomyidae > Cricetomys > Cricetomys ansorgei. The sequence continues at coordinate 2,961 of JAMJFZ010001594.1, forward strand.
AGAGCTTACATCCTATCCACAAGCAGGAGGCAGAAAGTAGGGATGGAAGGTTTTCCTTGACATGGGCTTTTCATACCTCAAAACCTCTCCCTAGTGACATGTGTCCTCCAAAAGCCCACACCTCCTAATCCTCCCTATGCAGTCAACCAACTCAGAGCCAAATGTTAAAATACATGAGGCTATGGGGCCATTCTCATTCAAAACAACACTGGCATGAAACGAAACAGAATGTCCTCAAGGGATGAAACACCGTGGCTAAGAAACAGGATGCTCGACATCCTTAGCCAATCAGGGGAATGCAAATTAAGACTACTTTGAAATTTAATCTTACCCCACTCAGAATGGCCATGATTAATAAAACAAATGGCACCAGAGACTGGGGAGGATGGGGGAAAGGAAGCAGTAATTCATTGCTGGTTGGGACACTGTGGCAATCAGTCTGCAGAATTCATCAGAAAGCTGAAAATAATCTACCACAAGATCAATATTATCATCTAGACAGTGTAGTGGTTTAAAAAATGTGTCCTCTTTAGTTTTTGGATGGAGTGATCTGTAGATAGCTGTCAATTCCATTTGGCCTATAATGTCATTTAGCTCTGAAGTTTCTTTGTTTAGTTCATTGTGTTTTATTTTTCAGATTATTTTTTATTCTATTGTTAAGAGTGGAATATTGAAATCACCCACTTACTGTTGGGGATCAAACTGTGGTTTTAAAACTAAAAATTTTCTTCTTTAAAATTGGATGCTGCTGTGTTTGATGTGTAAATGTTTAAAATTTTAATAACCTCTTGGTGGATTATTCTTTTAATGAGTATATAGTATCTTTTCCCATCTATTCTGAATTGTTTTCTGTTTGAAGTCTATTTGTCAGATATTAAAATAAGTGATCCTGCTTGTTTCTTAGTTCTATTTGCTTGGAAGATACTTTCCCATGATTTTACCCCACCGTAGTATCTTCATTGGTCATGAGGAACATGTGTTAGTCTGTACTCCGTTATTAGGAAACTGAGACCATTAATATTAAGAGCTATGGAACAGTGTATATCAGTTTGATTCATTTGTTACTTTTGTGATGTTGTATTGACCTCTTTTGATCTAATGTTGCGGAAATATATGTTTATTCATTTTGCCTACCTGTCTGTGTTTAACTTTGTCTTTTGACCTAAGTATCCCTGCCAGTATTATCAGCAGAACTGCCTTAGTGGTCATAAATACCTCACATCTGTTTGAATCATGGAAAGTGTCCTGTCTTCTTTGATTGTGACTTATAATTGTGCTGGACATAAAAGTCTGTGCTTGAGTTTGTGGTCTTTTGTACTTATAGAACACTAGTCCAAGGCCTTCTGGCTTTCATGGGCTACACTCAAAAATCAGTACTTATTCTGATGGGCCTGTTTTTTATATGTGACTTGAATGTTTTTTTCTTAAAACTTTCAATAATCATTCTTTATTTTATGTTCTGACTATTGTACACCATACGTTTCTTTTCTGGTCTATTTATTTGATATTCTGAATGACTCCTGGACATTGATAGGCATCTCCTTGCTTCAAATAAGGAAAGATTTTTCTATGATTTTGTGAATATTTTGGTGCCTTGTTACTTTATTCATGGTCCAGAATTCATTTATGTTCTGTTGGCAATGTTTTTTCTGATTTTGTTTTTGATTTACCATTTTCATTGACTTAATGATATAATTTTTCCAGCTTGATGAACTTTCTTCTACTGGATTCAATTTATTGGTATTTCTTCTAAGATTTTATTGGAATTCCTGAGATTTTCATCCTGAGTTTTATTTATTTTTTATTTGCTTCAGAGATTTTCCTTATTAAATTATATTTACATGTCTTGATTTACTTTCATTATTTCATTCAACTTTTGTTATGTATTTATGACCTTTATTCTGGCATTTCTTTCTATCTTTTTTAGATTCCTTCATCATATTTATTATTGTCATTTTGAAATTTTCGTCCTGTATGTCGTCTGAGTCACTTTTCTTGGACAGTGTTACTGTTAAAGTATTAAATTTTTGGCAGTCGCTTGTTGTTTTGCTGATTTGTGTTTATGCATTTGCAATGGGACCCAGGCAACTCTGAGGCCATGAACTACCAAAGGCTTTGTATTATTTATTTCTCTTGTTTCTGTGATAAAAATGACCAAACAAGTAACATCAGGTAAGAAGGGTTAATTTGGGCCCCTAGCTTCAGTTCATCATGGTGGGGAACAATCTATGGAACTGAGGCAGATAGGAGCTTGCAGTGGAGGTTCCTTACAGTTTAGTGTATCCTAAAACAGAGAGACAAACTGGAAGCACAGACAGGCTGTGACTTTCCTTTCTCATCTTCTCTGGCCTACATCTGCTAAATAGGCACCATGTCCCAAAGGTTCCACAACTTGCCCAAATTATGACACCATCTATGGATAAAATCCAGTACATAAGCTTGTAGGGCACAATGAACTTTGAAAGAATGATTTCAAAGGCGTGCAATGTCTACTTTGACACGGGGAATTCCTTAAAATTAGATGATTCCAATAAAACTACTTCCTATTATTGTCTGGTTGAAATTTAATCTAGACCAATATACTTGAGGCACTTGAAAATGTGAATGCAGGCTTTGAGCTTTCCTTCCATTTGTTAGAAAATTAATCAGTAATATTATTACATGAGAAACTGAAAAACTGTATGTTAGTTTGTGAATCACACATCCCTTTTAAGCAGAGACATTCTCCATACTAAAACTATTTGAAATTCAGGAAAACTGAATATTAATCTCTCAGACTCTGTTCAGACTTTACTGTTTTTTATACTGAATGAATTTCATTATTGCTTATTAAAGAATAACTTACAATATAAAGCATATGTCTCCATAAAATTACAAATAATATCATTGCTTCTAGTACAGCCATGTATAAGAAGGCAGTATGAGTTGAATTTATAAAGGAGGTTGGCCTATCAGTGTTTAGTTAGACCAGTGGTTCTCAACCTTCCTAATCTGCAGTCCTTCAGTATAGTTCCTCATGTTGTGGTGACCCCCAACCATAAAGTTATTTTTGTTGCTATTTCATAACTGTCTTAGATGACCCCTTGAAAAAGTAGTTTAACTGCAAAAAGGGTCATGACCCATAGGTTGAGAATCACTGAGTTAGATGACCAGTTGCTTGGCTGATTCACAAGCATTTCTTGAGGAGTTACAAAGCTGTCCTTCCTCTCTAAGCATTTGAGATACAGCTCTAAAGAGGAAAATCCCATTCCTGCCTTTGCCTTTACTTAGGGGTGACAATGGGAGGTAATACAGAATAAAATATAAGAAGCCAAGAGACATAAGCATCAGCAGTTCAAGGCCAGCCTATAACAAAGCAACTTTAAGGTCAGTTTGGGTTCCATCAACCTTTATCCAAACTGACAAACACTGAAAATACTCATCATCACTGCACAGTTCTAGAAATTAAAACTTTGATGCAACCTGTGGTTTGTGATGGTCATTTAACGAGAATAAATTGGAGGGGATGCGTGTAGCTAATAAGCCCATGAAGAACTTAGTAAAACAAGTTCTAAACAAGGCATAAGATTCAGGCCTGCCAGGAGCTGGAAACACAAGTCTTAAAAAGAACAGTGATGTCATAGCACTGAGGTCAGAAAGAGCTTGAGGCTGGAGGGAGAAGAGGAATCCCAAGTATCATGGAAGAGAGAAACAGGCCTGCAGCTCAGGACAGGCCAGGGCCTGAGGAAACAGGGCCTGTGACATGGGAGACTCAGTAAGAACATGGCAGAAGAAGCTGAGACAAGAGAAAGAAAGAAAATGCAGGGAATAGCGACACGGACAACAACCAGAAGACTAGTGGGGGTCCAAGTGGGGGAGATGCGGGGAAATAGCAGAGACATGGACAACAACCAGAAGACTAGTGGGGGGTCCAAGTCAGGGAGATCGGCCTGGCAAAGGGTGCTGGGTGCAATGCAGCGAGACGCTGACAGTGAACACTATCCACAGGATATCAGTAGTGACTCCTGGAGAGCAGGTGGGGCAAGCCTACCAGGAACGCATGCTTAGGGAAAGATTCACGCCCAGAGACGTGACGTACACATTTGGAAAATGCCGTGTCTCCTCAAGAGAACCCTGCAGTTCAACCAGTTTGCTTCTCACTGTTCATTCTGAATTATGAGAGCTTACAATAGAAGTAGAAGACAGCATTCATTTCACAATACGGTGGTTGTAGTAATTATTAAAATCAGTCTGGTTTTATGCAGTCATATCATTTTGCTGCTATTTTTGAAATATTTAGCAAAAATTCTTAAAAACTCATTTCTGAAAATGTTATGTGTTCGTGTGGGATGAAATAATAGAGAAAATATACATTTTACCTCATAGTGCTTTAAACAAAATTTATTCAGAAGAAATGTATTAGTTTATGCACTCTGTACTATAAGGCTCTTTCATGTGAAGCTTCATGGTGAAGTCTTTAATAAAAACTTGGTGCATTATATTTAAGATATCTAGATCCATAGCAAAACCAGGCCATCAATGCTAAAATATATATCTACTTTTATAAAACAGATTTTGGCGTGAGCTAAATGTATCTATAGTATGTATTTCACTTCTAAAACTTTGTGAGATTAATGGTCATCTTCTATTTCTTAGAAGGTAGTCTATGATAAGCTTCATTATACAACTTAAGTAAAATATGGACTTTCACATATTGATGTGTGGGATAACAAGTAGAGGTTAAACAATGGCTGTGTTAGTACTCTGTCTTTTATTATAAACATTTATGTATGCATAGCAAAATGTTAGTTAAGTCAATGTTGTCAGAATAGATCATACATTAAATATTTACACTTTGTATTCAGCAAACAGTCTACATTGACAGGGCAATTATAAATTTTCCACTTGTTATAAAGCACATTGAATACTCCTTGTGGAAATTTCAGTAAAGGCATCCTTGGTCTGAGTCCCACTCCCCCATTCCCCTTCTTCTTCACCATGGTTTCTACAGTACGTGTTTGGTTTTATCCCGTGATATTTCAGCAAGAGACTCAACCAATGCATCTCTATTGGTATAAAAATTCTAAACTTTTCAATAATTAAGATTGAATTGTTGATACCAGAAAACAATTATCTGTGCAAGAAATTTCAGGAAACTTTATGTGAACAATGACAACTATAATCTGTCTTCTGGGAAACTATCACCAAGAGCTAAACTTTGATTAATATGAGAAAATGAATGTTTATGCTTATCTGAGATATACATAATTAAAAATAAGTCATATATATCACATATATATTTATGTGTGTGTATGTGTGTGTATATGTATGTGTGTATGTCTGTGTGTGTATGCATGTGTGCGTGTTTTTAGGTGTATGTGTATGTGTATACATGTGTGTGTGTGCACATGTGTGTGTATGTATGTTTATGTTTGTATGTATGTGTGTGTATGTTCACATGTGTGTGTATGTATGTTTGTGTGTGTATGTATGTGTGTGTGTGCACATGTGTATGTGTGTGTGTATGTTTGTATGTGTATGTATGTGTGTGTATGTGTGTGTGTGTGTGTGTGTGTATGTGTGTGTGTTTGTGTATGTGTGTGCTTATACACACAAAAGGGAACTGACTAACCCAGTCTGGATTAGTCTGAACAAAGAAAAGCAAATACTTAGTTACATATTCATCAGACATGACAATTATACCATGGCTCCTCCCCTCTCAAGTGCTCCCTATCTGGCAGCAGCTTGTGTTGGATGAGTGGGTTCACATAGAAAGACAGTCTGTGCAACTGATGATCTGTGTCTCATGCTTACTTGTGCCTAGCGCTTGATCCCTGTCTTACCAGTATTAAATTCTAGTCACATTCTTTAAAGTCAACACACTGTGATTCATTACTTGAGAAACCCAAAGACTAGTAAATTTTTGTATAGCTGACTTGTAAGATATATCAGACTGTGCTTTCTTGGATCTGATTCTGCTACATGGCCACCTAACACCTGTTCTCTCTTTCAGCTCATTAGAAGATTTCCAATTTATTTGTGCTATGAATAACAGGAATCTGGGTATGACCTATGTGCTTCAGTTTGGGCCAAGGAAATTAGAAACTGTCAGCATTTATCTATTTATTTATTCATTTCCTTATCATTTTATGCTTTGGATTAATGCAGGGCCTCACACTTGCTAGGAAAGTACACTACCATGGTAACATCCCATATCCAGTAGATGAGGTAATTAATTTAATGTGGCAATTTGACTATGACATAAAGTTTCTGGATTTTTGACCAGACATTTTTCAAGTATTTCAACCACTATGGTTTGGGGTAATGTTGACATTTTATTTTAAAAAATATATATCAGATCTCCTCCATCATGTGGTAAGGTCTCATCTAATTTCCTGAAAGCATAAATAAAATAAAGGGCTAAGAATCCAGCATATTGAACTTTGAACTTTATCCACAGGAAGCAAGGATTTTCTGGCCTCACACTCCAGATTTGAATCCCCTGACTCAGTAATTATTATTACATGCTTCTCCTATTGCTTTCTGCTTACTTTATATATGTAAATTTAATGTGTGTATGTGTGTGTGCATAGTATATTGATGACAAATAATAGGTAGATAAGAATTATTAGTTAAAAGAATACACCTTTCTAATAAAAGCTTTTTGTTTGCTGTTTTTCATACTGAAATTGAACAAAGGGCCTCACGTGTGTTAGGCAGAGTTCTACTATCATGGAATCCTGCCAGCCTTCTTATTACATTTTCTTTTGAAGCATTTCACTAAATATTTAGATTGGCTTTTTATTTACTCTGGAGCCCACATTGATCTTGGAATAGAATCATCCTGCTTCTGTCTGTCCTCCAGTTGAGACTGCAAGTCTGAATCACCAGGCTCAGTTTCAATCCCTAACAATCGACCACTGCCATTCCAACACAACATGAATCTGCACATGCACAAGTAGAGCTAAGCCTCCTTGCAGCTGAGTTGAAGCCATTCAAATGCACAGATCACTTAAAAATCCACAAGTATTTATATCCAAAAGTGTGCAGTATGTTCTGAAAAATGTCTGAGTACCAGTCAAAAATTGAGTGTGTTTGGCACTATTGGTTGATACTTCATTATTCTAAACAATTTTATTTAATCATTTTGTATTCGTGCTTAAGGAGAAAGAGACATGTAAAATTAACTGTACTGAGAGTACACAAATAAGTTATTTGGTGTTGGTCTCAATAACAACATTCTTCTAAGCACTGGTCAAAACATGGATCAACTGCAGTTGTCCAATCATATATTGCTTACACTAAAGTCTACATCATCCTAAGAACTTTGGGATTGGATTATGTGACTTATTCTTAATCCAGTCATATTAAATACACTTAATATTGTACATTAATTAAAAGCTATTGACTTCTACTGGAAAAATTATGTATTATCTAAGACTCTCATAAGAATTCTAAACTGTCTGTGGACTTATTCCATTATCCCCAATTGTTTTGCTACTTTCTTCAGGAACTTTTGAACACTTATTTCTAGATAGAATCCTGAATATAGCTACTGTCAGATTCTATAAGTTATTTATTTTAATATGCTATAAACTAGTGTTTTGTGTGGCTTTAGATGTATTTCTATCTGACTCATTTTTCAATATGTATAGATTTTGTGGAGAAAAAATACTTTGCAACATAAACTAATCCATGTCTTTTTCCTTCTTGATTTAATAAAATACCATCTCTAACTTCCAGTGAAATTATAAAACTACAAAACAATAACAATATCAAGACTATTACGCATGAAGTATATTACAAATTATTCACTATTTCATATCTCATGCACCTTGATCTCTTTTAATAGTTTACACTCATTTTATTTTACTTTTCTGAGAATTCCATTCATGAATACTGTATTTACATCATTTCCACCCCTTACTCTTCCTCTTCCAACTCCTCCTTACCCAGAACTCCTTCTCAAATTTATGGCTTATTCTCTAGTTATTATGAGTAGGCACACATATAAAAATGCACACACACACACACACACACACACACACACACACACACACACATAATGGACCCTACTGAGTCCATTTAGTGTTGCTCTTGTGTGTATGTGTTAGGGCACCTAGGAAAGAATGATTCTGTCTTAATATCCGTTAATTGCCTGTGGCTGTTAATTTAAGTGTAAATGTTTGTGAGACATCTCTCATCCATGTTAGAATATCCACTGGTGCTATGATTGTGATTTTTCTTTTCAGAAAGTGTTATGGTCCTGTGGTTGCGGCTCCCTGTCATACAGCAAACACTACCAAACAGCATGTACTCTGGTCCTACAGCTCATTTAGTTTTCAACTCCCCCTTCCATGAAGTTCCCTGAGCCTCAGGTGTAGGATCGGGTTGTAAACGTAGCAACGAGGACTGGGTTCCACAGTGTCACTTTTCTGCATTTTGACCAGTTGTGGGATTCTGGGATGGTCTCTGTATCCTGCAAAACCCAAACATCTTCTTTGATGTCGATTGAGCGTTACACTTAACTATGGATGTAAGAATAGCTCTTTAGATGCAGTAAAAAATTATACTGGTTCAGGAAAAAAATTTCCTGAACTAGATTTTCCTCTAGTGTCTGTGACTTCATCTGCCGTGAGTAGTTGGCTGGTGTTAGAGTACAAGACATAGACTCCCTCTATTTAGAGGGGCTTATCCAATTAGATGATTATTGGTTAACCCAAGAAATGAGGGTTACTGTCGTGCCCTCGAATATACTTGTTGTGCTGGTGATTTTAGTTTGTAGGCTTTACAGATAGGTGGGACTATCAGTTGCTTTCTCTCTTGGCAGCTTGTATAGTACTTTGAGTACAATGAAATCACAAAACTTTCAAGCAAATTGTATGGTACTAGAAAATATACTGAATGAGGAAACCCAGGCCCAGAAACATAAAAGCCCTATGTTATTTCTTATTTGCAGAACCTGCTTCCAAATCTTTACATGTAAGTGTATTTCCTAGAGTAACTGAAGCCCCCAGAATAATAAAAAAAGGACATGAAAGTCAGGTAGAAGGAGCTTAGAATGTGGGGGAGTAGATACAGGTTCTGAGAATGGGAAAGTAAAACAATGGAGGGGGACTGTTATTACAATTGGGGAGGAGGGTAATGCAGAAGGAGAGGGTAGGAGGTGGGTTTAAGAACACTGAGGACGATTGGAAAGCCATAGGGATATATTTTATGATGTATGTGTGGATACATACATAATATCGTTTATTTAAACAATACTTCCTATTTTCATTTGCTAGAAAGATAAAATATATGCTTTCAAATTTAGAGCCTTATAATATACCTATAAGAGCTACCTCTTAGCAGCTTTTATTCCCTTAGACATTATTTGGTACTATCTCTGTTCTGACCCCTTGTCAGAGAACTGACCTCCCAACGCTAACTTCAAATGCTAATTAAAAGCTCATCTATTTGTAGATGGATTGTATTTTTGTTTGTATATGGTTTAGTCCCCCAGAATTTACAGGTTGGAATCTTTCCCCTCACACGACAATGAGGGGAGGGAAGCTTTCAGAGACTAGGCCCAGTTGGACACTCCTAGGCTGTGGCAGTACTCTGCTAGGAAAGGATTGGTATACTCCTGGAGGGAATATCATGCCAGAATGTAGTAATGAACACCTCAACTTACCTGCAGTGCCTTTTGTCTCCTGTTTATCTCTGTGTTCTTTATCCTCTATGTGTCCTTTTACAACACCATCTACCATTGACCCTCACCAAAGACAGAAGTCAATGTCTCCAAATTGTGAGTGAATCTTCCTTCCTCTATAAAATTATTCAGCTTCCAGTTTTGGTTATATTCACAAGATAGCACAATAAAATATATAACCTTTCCTTTAGTATTTTGTATAGAGTAAAAACAACTTATAGTAGATAGTATTTGTAGACATTTACTCTAAGGCCTCCCCTTAGCCTCAGGAAGAGCAGGATATGTTTCTTTAATAACCATCTTTAATAACCAGTGACTATGGGACTTCAGTCTCAAAATTATTCACGGACCTGCCACATTACACTCTCACCCAGCAGTTCCAAGTGCAAGTGCCTCACTAGCCTCCTTATGCTCTCCCCTGGTGTAGGAATCAGCATGAGGATTCTGAAGAGAGAGAGAACAACTAGAAGTGAAGAAGAATAGCAAAGGAGAGATAAGCTACAGACATCTAATTCTGGAAAAGCCTCTGTTGTCTGCAGCTACTGCAACACTGGGCATTGGGCATGGAGGAAGCGAACTGGCACAGCAAGATGTCTTGAGAACTGTAGGAGAAGACGCACCTGGACCACATTATCTTGACATTTACTGAGTGCTTGGAATCTTTCTCACTGCTCACAGTAGAAATTTCAGAGAAAAATTCTAGTACACACATGGCCTCTTTTAAAGTGGGGATAAAGGGGGCTAATGTGTTTTACAAGTCATTGACTTTCACCCTGATATGAACGCAAGGGAGCTGTTTCTTCTTGATATCTGTGACAGAGATGACTGTGCTTCTTACAACCAAATCACATCCTACACAAGTTGATTAGTCTACAATGAACTGTAGCTCATTCTCTTGCTTCTTAGGAACATTAAATTCTGACAAGTCATTTTGGATGCTAAACTCAAAAACTCAATTCTGTTTTTGAAAATATCCATTTTTTCTTTAACTTTATTAATTTATATACTCTAAAAGAAAACTCATGTTACCACTGTAGAGTAATATTTATGTAAAGAGTGATAATGAAATTAAGAATTTAAACCAGGTCAGGTGTGATGTATAGAAGAATATTTAATCCTTTAATCTATCAGCATGGTTGCTCTAGGAGAAAAAGAATGTTGGTAAACCTCTTTAATCCAGGTATCCAGAAGGCAGTGGTGTCCATGCCTTTAATCTCTAAGACAAAAACCATGTGAAAGCAGACACAGGAAGCAAACTCAGAGGCCTCAGTGTCACACTGACTAATTTTTGCCTAATTAAATCACTTGTTTTAGTCCCAGTTAGTTAGTCTTAGTCTTGTCTTAGTCTTAGAAGAGTGAGTCAGTTTGAAGCCTAGTGTAGAGCAGCTCAGTCTGAGGCAGTCAGAAAATCATCCAGTGTCTGTCAGTCAGAAGAGTTCCCTCAGAAACAGTCAGCCAGTTCAGAAGGTGAGTTTGAACCAGTCATTATGGATAAGAGTTTGCAAGAGAAAAACACCAGAAGAGTCAGTTGAGTTCAACCAGCTCTGAGTTCAGAAGGAGCTAGTCAGGGTGGCTCATCAGCCATGGAGGTCTAGATTAGATTTAGATTAGATTAGATTTAGATTAGATTGTATAGAGGTAAGCCTTCCAGGTCTAGAGTATGGAGGCAGAAATACTCCAGGACTCCAGGGCTAGAGGACTAAGACAAGTGATTTAATTAGGCAAAAAATATAAAGTCCTCTGCCCTGAATCAATGTTTACATCTAGTGAATCTACACCTACATCCCACAAGCCCTCTTTGAAAAGAGATAAAGACAATGAATCAAAACCAGTCTGAGTTTTACTGGAAATTGTAGGAAGTTCCTACAGAGTCACCACATAGTACCAGAAATTTGGGGTAGGTAATCTCCTTAATAAAACATTTTAAAACAGGCTCCAATAGAAATTTGAGACTAATTTTATCAGAACTTAAAAAGGAAAATGCTCTCTGGGTAATTCAGAAAAATGAGCAAATTTATAAGCTGGCTATAGTTTTGTAAGCTGCTGTACTGAGTGGTGGAAATTTTGGAAAGGAAAATGCATTACATCATTAAACAGATAATTTTTCCACCTATGTCCTTACATGGCTTAAGATGAATCTACCTTCCTGAGCCAGACAGTTAACCTGCTCAACTAGGAAGCTGCATGCCTATCCCCATCAAAGAGTTTATTCTCTTGACTAGGAGGTAATAGTTTTCCCTCAAGGAGCCTTTAATACCATCATATTAGCTTTCAGGAGTTTGAGAGAGGAAATTGCTATGAATTTGAGATCAATCTGTGCTACATAGTAAGTTTCAGGCCAAAGAGTATGAAAACCTGTCTATAAGTAAATAAATAAGAAAATAAATAAAGAAACAAACAAACAACAAAAAAAAATATAATAAAAATGGCTCTGAAAGACATTTTTTCCCCCAAGTATAGTAGAAGAAAAGAATAGATTCCCAGAAGTTAAGTTCTGTAATGTGGCATGTTTGAGCCTCCTTCTGCCATGAAATAAATTTGAAAAAGTACCTATGTATCAGCTAAAATGTATTTATTTATAATATATTCATTGGGAATCGTGACATTGTGATTACAGTGACCATGTTTTCATCTTAAACTAGTGAGTCACAGCAAAAGCATTGTCCTCAAGTCCTTACACACACTGATCACTGAGCTGCACGCAGACAGCGTAAACCACGACCTCGGCCACATTGGTAACCTGTGAGAAGCTGAAAGAGATGCAGAAACTCTGCCCCTAGCCTGGAGCCCACAGAACCAGAATCAGAGCTCACTCCACAAGCTTGCCAAACACACCTCATTCTTGTGCTCCACAACTTCTAAAATGAGCAATTTAAAATGTTTCTTTTTATAATCTGACCAAAACAGCCCCTGAGGGATAAGCATATTCACCTCTCAGACATAAGAAAGAGGATATTTCAGGTGGTAGCTAATGCACCCTCACAAAACAATCTAAATTGATCTAAAGAGAAAATACAAAGTCTAGCTTTTAGTAACAGAGTGCTCAAGGTGTGAAGGTCTGTGCAGTGCCACGTCATGGAATCTGCCCGTGAGAGCTGCACGAATCCACACGTGTCTGTTTTGCATGAAATGACTAAGTGGCTTGTAGAGAGTGCATAGTTCATGGCACTTCTGTCCAGGAGGCAGCACAGATTCTACCAGACACTGCTATGTACTGTCTCATTTTAACTGACAGGAGCAATTAGATTTCTATCAGCGAAAACTTTCTATTTTCTTTGAATTCTGGGATATTCCAAATCGTAATGGTGAGAACAATGTTAAGAAACGTCCACTTTTCCAGAAGTAAGAGCGTGTTATTTGATATTTTGAGGCCAAGGACCTACTTGCAGCCTATATTTACTTCACATTCTCAGCAGTGGTTTTTTAATATATTTGGACATCTGTTCATCTTCTTCTATCTTGTGAACTAGATTGTATCTAAGAATTTTTTTTCTAAATATACAAATTTTTACGTATTACTACCTTAACAAAGGTGCTAAGGACTTAAATATTTAAGTGTTTGGTTTGTAGTTAACACATTTTTATGTAATGACTATAGTCTAATTTCCCATGCATTAAAAATCAAAACTGAGCTTCAGCGGCATTCGAAGGAGCCGAGGGTATGTAAGATACTCCGAAGTACATTTACATTTTTAAGCAAGTGACTAAACCAGCCTCACAGAAGAAACAGATTTTACAATGTCAGGATGAACCAAATGTGTATGAATGTGCGGAGAGGCAGCTGGACCTTCAAGGGAATCGCACACAGCAGCATCTACGGATTCAGTGCAACACCAGCTGCACAATCGCATGGGCCAGCAGCTGCACAGTCACATGGCCAGCAGCTGCAAACCACATGATCCGGCAGCTTCACAATCAATCACATGATCCAGCAGCTGCACAATCACATGATCCAGCAGCTGCACAATCACATGAATCACATGAGCCAGCAGCTTCAAAATCACACAGGCCAACAGCTGTGAATCACATGAGCCAGCAGCAACTGCACATAGGGGAAAATTCACATGGAGTAGTTTCACAGTGACATAGAGCACTAGTTGTACTCTAAAGTGGAGCAAAAGTTTTGCACACTCACACAAAATAGGTGCTGCACACCACATGCACAGAAGACAGGAAGTGAAATCAACAGCAGGTTCACATTAACAGTGAATACCATCGGCACATTCACAGGGAGCATCCAGTGCTCATATATTGCAAGTGCACACTCACATTAGCTACAGGTTCAAGTTCACATGGAACAGCAAGTGAATATTCAGGTACTCACTCACATGGAGCAGGTGCACACTCACATTGAACAGGTGTACACTCACATGGAGCAGGCTCACACTCACATGGAGCAGGTGCACACATAGAGCAGGCTCACATTCACATGGAGCAGGTGCATACTCACATGGAGCAGGCTCACACTCACATGGAGCAGGTGCACACTCACATAGAGCAGGCTCACATTCACATGGAGCAGGTGCATACTCACATGGAGCAGGCTCACATTCACATGGAGCAGGTGCATACTCACATGGAGCAGGCGCACACTCACATGGAGCAGGCGCACACTCACATGGAGCAGGTGCACACTCACATGGAGTAGGTTTTTGTTACTTGCCCATCCACGGGACCCTTGGGGGTGGGAGTAGAGTTGGTGCAGAACCAAGAGGCAGAGGCTCTGGGAGTCAGATAAGTGACAAAAAGCAGACTCGTTTATTTCAGGAAGCCAAGCCCTTTTATCCCCTCTGCCCAGTCCAGCATCCCATTGGTTCCCAGACTGCAGGCTCTTTGTTTTGGCTCTTCTCATCTCTGGGCATGTCCTGGCAGGTCTGTGATCTTCTGGCCCCTACTTCTTGAGGACATATTAACTGTGGATAGTTTCTCCACGAGGAAAAATCATTCTTTATTGAGGATGTGGTCACTGGTAGAATTCCATGTTGTAAAGGACCCACCTCATGCAGAGATGGGCAGCACTAACTGGACTTAATGCACTTTAAAAACAAACAAAAAATGAAATTATGAGCGAAATTTGTTGAGAAAGATATGGAGTGAGTTGAAGGAGGTAAATAAGGTATAAATATGATCATATTTTATTGCATACATAAGAATACAGAGATACTGAAGAATAAAGAAAAACTTAAAAAATATTTCACATTATTCTTTGTATATTTTGAATTTTTTAATTTATTTTTAGAGTTGAATATTATTGAATTTATTGCTCAAAGTGGAATTTGCTAGAAAAAAATGTGTGAGTTTCTTAATTTCTTACCTAATCAACCTCCAGAAACATATGATGAAATGTTGTGTCTACTGTAGTGGATTTGAGAATTTCAACATTCTATTGACAACAGTCATTATAACTTTTATAAGTTTTCAGTTTAACGGAGCAAAAAATCATGAGTTTTTCTGCTGGTGACTACACCACCATAGCAGTGCAAGTGGCTGTTTGACTGCTGGAACCAAGGCGGTCACTGTCATTTCTCCACTCCTTTCTGCTGTACAGCTGCTGAGAGTCTTATTGGTCATGGTGTCTGTTTTGCTTATTGGAAAAACTGGAAATAATCTTTAATTCAGCCCTTATTACCTGGGACAAGGAAACACTGTGGAAAACATGAACATGGTGGTTCTGGCACTAAAAGTAAATAACAATCTTACTGACCCTCAAGTCCAGGAAGTCCTCAGTAAATGTGAGAATTTTTCCATGTCTACTATCCGATAAATACACAGAGAATAAGGGAACTGTATAACGAAATTATTCCTGACACAGAAGGCACTGATTCCCCATAGAGACAGGGGCCACGAAGCCCGGGTAATCAAGGAAAAGAGGAATAAATGCTGTTGAAGAAACACATGATTGGCGTTAGGATAGAGATAGGGAAGAAGCAGAAAAGCTATAGAAAGCTTAAAAGTCATAAACATAAACATTTCTTTCTGGCACCTTCTGCCCTTCTGTCTTCTGACACGTGTTGAAACTGCAAGTATGGCACCCAGTGAATCACGAGTGAACCATTGTGTTGGAGGTTTTCTGAGAACAGGCTGATAATAAGATGTTACAATGAACAGTGTACCAAGTATGGAAAACCAGAAAAGAAAATGTAACCATGTGAGTTTTTTATGTAACTTGGAATGTTCCTGATTCTTTATGAATTGTTAGAATTGCCTGTTCGATTTTGTAGCCACCTGACACCAACAGGAGGCTGACCTCCAGCTATGGACTCAGCTTCTGAGAATGTAAAGTAAAGCATGGACAGCTTGCTTAATGTGATGATGTTTGAGAAAAACTTCCATGTAATGTATCTCTTTTGCTATACCTGAACGATTTTGAGGAAGTTCTTTACCTAATAGAAGACTGGGGTAATCTTGACCAAGCAAGAGAGCACTAGCAAACTCCCTGGTTGAATCACTCACCAGCTTTTACTTTATTGAGGTGCTTTCACCTCTTTCTTTTCAGTCACCGATCTATTGCTTCCTTCCTCAGGTCCTCCCCTGACCCTCATCCTGTTGCTGAGGCTGGACCCCAGCATTTTCCCTTTCTTTGGTTTCTAACCAGGCTATCCTTGTAAACGTACCTCTTGGATTGCTTGTGTTTCTTTATTTACTGCTGAATATATGAAAATATTTTAAAATATACATAATGAGTATAATTTAACTTATAAATATACACATGCAGGTCACATATGTTGCAATAATTTCCAAAACAGTCATTTCATATTTTATTTTCTTTACTGGAATTTTTTTTTTTTACCTTTTGTTGTAATGTGTAGCATAAAACTAGGAACATGCACAAATACTGAGTACACTAGGTGATGAATTCCTGCTAAATCAATACTGTAACAAATCAATAAGCCAGTGTAATTACTGATTCGGGAAACAGAACGCTACCATCATTCCTGAGATTTCCGTCATGGGCTTCCATCTCCGGCAATCTCTATTCACTTTTCACAGTCCAACGCCTATGGCTAATATTGCAGATACTGTGAATTGTTTTGCTCTGTATTTTGTACATTTCATGGAGAACTTATCCTTCGTGCTGTGTCTGAGAGTTTCAATCCTGTTAAACGTGGGAGTGATGAAGACGACATTTATTATATGATGAAAACACACACTTAAAAGTGTCAAGTTCCCAAAGTTGCACCACTGTTTTCTGTAGTTCTCACTTTCTTGTAAAAAATGCTTTATCTGCATTGTAACAAACCCTCTTGGAGAGAGAGGCCTGCTTTTCCAGATCTTACTATAGCATGATAGCTTGTGCTTTCTTGTTTAGGTTTATTATCTCTCTCAGACTGTATTCGATAGCCTTGACAAAGGCAGCACGGAGGGACAAGAGCGCCAGCACCACTGGGTGGCGGACACATGATTTTCCCCACTGAATTATGCAGTCCTACTTCATTCTCCTTTATAAAAACACTTTGTTCTATTTTGAATTACTAGTGTGTAGGCGTAGAGGAGGCAAGAGATGTACACGTGAGTGCAGGTGCCCGAGGAGGTCAGAGGTGAGGTTGGACTCCCTAAGCGGCCATAGCAGGCAAGTTTCAGCCACCTGGCACAGGTGCTGGGAACTGAAGTCCGGTCCTCTGAAGTCCAGCTAAGTGCTCCTAACCACTGAGCCACCTTTCCAGTTCCAGATTCATTTCCTATAAATCAAATGACCGTGGGATGTATTCTTATTATCTCACACCCATATTCTTGATTATTTTCATTACCTGAGATCTCTACTTTATTTTTTTTTTAATTTCTTGAGACTTTTATATCTGAGTATCGTATTTACATATGTGATTTTTCCTAAAAGTCTAGGCTTTTCAGCATGGCGTAGCTATTCCAGTCTCTCGTATATGGTGGTGGAGGCCCATGGAGCCAATCCACATTTTTATCTGCCAGTATTTATCAGGTGGTCCTCTGGACTGGTAAAGCAGTAGGCATAAAATGAGGAGACAGAGACGAATATTCTAAAATCTGTTATTCACACGCTTAATGACTTTAAAACATCTGAGAGGAAGTACCCTTCAAGGAACAAGGGACAAAACTCTAGGTGTGTTTCCTGGGAAGAATGCCTGCACGATCACAAGGGCTTTCCAGTCGGTGTACAGGGCTAGGTGTTCTTTCTTCCCTTCTTCCCTGCTTGCTTTTTCCCTTCCATCTTTCATTTTCCCATTGTTTGTCATTTCTCCCTCCTCCCTTTCTCCTCTCTCCCTTCTGCCTTTCTCCATTTTTCCCCTTAATCCTTATATTTCTTATTTTTATCTAACAGACCCTGAACTTCTGGTACTTGTGCCTCCACATGCAGGCTGCTAGGGTCAGAGGCATCTGCCTCCATGCTCCAGTTCACATGGTGCTAGGGAACACATCCATGTATGCTAGACACACACTCTGCCAACTAGCCTATGTTCCCATACCCCAGAACCAGCTTTCCTGAATCATGAAGTGTAAAGACAGGCTGTGGTTCTGCCCGCTGGTTGATAGTGATGTGAACATCTAAACGATTTTCAGGAGTGTGGCTATAGAGAAACAAAAGGGCATGTCTTCCTTGTAGCCGAAGTATTGTTTCCTCCTAATAATTAGTTTCCTATTTGGTGAATTTACTCCCAGAGACGGAACTCCCTGTAAGGTAGGAGGAACTCCTGTAGCCGCAGACGAAGTTAAGCAGATATTTTTGTCCGGTGGCTCCTGACTCAAGCATATTTATATTTATCAATAGGCACAAACTTCCATTCCTCTAAAGGACATACTGAGTAGGGGTATTAGGAGCTTTAAAGTTTTTAAAAATTCGGGTTATTGGATTAAAAAATTATTTCCCCAAAGAAGTCTTTTGTTCTTGTCGTACTTAACTTTTAGCTTATCCTAATTTTATAGAAATGGGTAAATATCCTGAAATCTGACCCAGTTTATTTTTTTTATGATTTCCCAGAAGGATACTGTATCTGAGGTTAAGCACCAGATTGAGTTTCTATGCTATGGAATGGAAAGCTTACATTTGATCCACACTGGTTTTTTGTTTGTTTATTTTGTTGAGTTTAAGGTAGAAAACTTTTCCTTATGAAATTTAGTGACAGTCATGCGGACATTAGCTCCAAGAAATTCAGGTATGGCCTTCATTGATTACTTCCTCCACCAATATCAAGCCTCATAAATCTCTCCCAACAGTGCCAGCAGCTCTGGAAGACGTGTTCAGATGCTCCAGAGTACGGGGGACATGCCTCACTCAGATCACTGTTCTGCTCCCAGACCCCATATGTCATGGCCAACTGATGATGCAAAACGCCTTTAGCTCATTTCAAATGTCTTCATAGTTTCTGACTGTATCATCATTATTTAAAAGTATAAAGTCTTTTCTGAGACTCTAGGCAATCTCTTAATTTAAACTCCCTATAAAATCAAAATGCATATTAAATGTCCTAGCATATAATGGCCCATAATGTACATTAGCATTCTGAAAGGGAGGAATGCAGGTATAGTGAGAAATTACTGGACCATAGTAAGACCAGAAACCAGTAGAGAAAATGCCAAATCAAGTTTCTCACCATCCAGTGTCAAAGGGCATACAAGCCTCTGTCTCTGTAGCTTTGCTGTCTCCAACATACTCCTTTCTCCTGGGCTGCTTCCATTCCTATAAACAGCTTTCCCTGAAAGCTGTTCCAAAGATCTATCACCTCCAACATCTTAAGAGCTCCACTGAAGCTGAGTCTTCCCTTTCATAGTCTCAAATAATGGTCTCTTGAGGCCTTTGCACAGAGACACCACTGGCTCAGGTGGCATGACTTCAGTCTCTCTCTGAAATCATCGAGGAAGATTGTCTGATTCCTTTGTTTTTGGATACTTCATAGCTCTAAAGCTAGTAACACATGGACTACACTGCCAAGTTCAATTGCAAGCTTGAGGAGGACCTGGGGCCCCTTAGAACTACCTTAGGGTTAGTTCCACCTCAATGATGCTGATATCATTATCATCTTCAGCACAGTCTGTGCTTGAACATTAAGATTTTTGGTATTCCTTTCTCTTTCACTGTACATTTTGAGTTTTGTTTTGTTTTGTTTTGTTTCTGTCTCACTTCCTCTTTTTCATTGCAGACATAAGAGTCATTAACTATGCCACAGACATCATATGATGCTACCTTGAAATTTACTCCACCATAGAAATTAGTTCATTGCTTTTTACTTTACCCTCTGGCAAGCTCTCAGGACAAGGGTAGAAGGCATCCTGAGTCCCCTCTGGAATCTCTAGAGTCAATCCTCCACAGCGAGCACTGCTCTCGCCATTACTGCCATCCAACCTCCGTCTACGGTGTCCCATTAGATATGCCTACAGCGTTCAACCACAACTTAGCCCAAAGTTTCAAGTGTTCTACACTCCTCCCCAAACGACAAGGTTAAGATCTTCCCAGCAGTGCTCTACTCCAGGTACCCAAGGCTAATGTTCAAGAGGAGATGGAGTCCATAACCGCAAGGGCAGCGTGACAACAAGCCACAGACCAATTACTAAAATGCCTGACACTGTGAGGGTCCACTTTTCATAGCCAGCAAGATAGCTCAGCAGGTAAAGAAACTTGTCGCCAAGCCTGAAAATTGAGTTCTTTCATCTGAACCTGTATAATAGAAGACATCAACTCCTGCCAATTGTACTTTGACTTCCACATGTGTGTGATGGCACTCAGGCACACACATACACACACACACACTATATATATATATATATATATATATATATATATATATATTCATATATATGGATACTACATATATATGTAATAAAAATAGAAAAGAAATAATTAACAATAATCATAATTATATTTTAAAGTTTTTGAACAAATAGCCATTTCTAAAACTGACAAAAGCATAGGTTACTTTTACTGAGTCTCAAAATCCAAAACATCCTAAGGAAATTTAGGAAGTATTAGTAATCCTGTAAGAATCTAATTTTAAGAATTTGTCCTCAGTATTCTCCATTTTCTATTCTCAAGAAGCAGTCATGAGTCACGCTAATCCACTTTACAGCACAGAATGGCTCCAGACGCTCACCCTACTTTCCATCCACTGCGCCACAGGTGAGTATTCACCCTGAATCTGCTTCATTAGTAATTAAACAGTGTATTTTTGGTAATAAATGAAAGGCTCAATTTGAGTTCCTGTAATAGTCTCCGTGATGATATCTAATTAGGACTTCTGTTAGATGGTTGTGATATTACATTCCTCATTTGGTTTTCCCATTAGCTCAGCAATATGATTTCAGCTTTTTATGAACAGTTCATTATTAATTGGGATATATATATGTATATATATATATATATACACATATACTTTTTATGCTTTGTAACTAGGTTTCATGAACATGTATCTCTTTTATATTAATTGGAACCATCTTATTAAAACTTTAGAATCTCAATCTCTTTTTTTCATAAAATGTCTGAATTGTAATACTCCCATAGGAATGCTGTCACTAAGGGGATATATCAATTGGCAATGACTCAAATGACCAAAATAAGGATGAGACAAACATGCCAATATCTGATATTTTTTAAATAAGAAGTCTGTTCACCATCAATATTATCGTGATGTGGCTTTAAAATATATTCCTACAGAAAAAATTGAAATCATGTTGGCTTTCAACTTATAAAGTTTGTAAGGCTTAAAGTTTCAGTATTAATTACATATGATGACGTTTAGAAGGTCTTTTCTTGTAGAAGACCTGTGTTAAGTTCCCAGTACTGACATAGCAGCTTACAGATGTCCATAACTCTAGTGCCAGGGAATCCAGCACCGTCTTCTGTCTTCTGTGGATCCACAGACTCATACAGAACACATACGTACATGCAGTCAAAATACTCATACACATAAAACAAAAGTAATTTTTTTTATTTAATTTAAAAGTAACACAAAAGTTGACTGAAAGTGAAGATCCATTTTTGTTTTTTATTATACGGGGCCTAATTTGCCCCATGTGAAAGTTAAGATACATGTACTGCTGTGTTTTAACCAGTTAGTCGCTGACACATTGCGTTATGAGCCCTTATATACCTTGCCTCTGGAATAATAAAGTGAGCTGTCTCTCTGGCGCTTTTCCAGCTGTTCTTCCCACCACACGCACAGCTGTCCAAACCCTGCTCACCACTCCTGCTCCCCTCGCACCCGCAAGCTGGTGTGCAACAACTCCCAGCTGCAGGGAAACCCACAAATAGCATCATTTCTTACCTTCCCTTTCCACTTTCCAACCTCTCTCGTGCACCTCTGTCTTTCTCTATTTCAAATTCATGGCCTCCTCTTAATTGTTGCTCGACACACACACAAAGAAACAGTCGCACACACATTTCTAGACGTATGAATACGAATGACTCAGTCTATGTAACTTACTTGTGTTTACATTTTTGAGGTTGACCATTTGGTATTGGATAACCAATTGATGTGCTCTGCCACGGGAAAGACTATTTCTCCTGCTCTCCACATTCCTCAGTTCCCTGTAGTTCTCACTGCTCATCAAGAAATCATCTCTGCAGCAGATATAGAACAATACAGAACACCACAGCAAACGGATTAAAACGCATAGTTGGGGACCGCAGTCCCAGCTCAGCACAGCTCCAGCACCTAAGGGCCAGGGATCTTTCAGAAGAGATGGAAATGTCATAGTAGCCAGCAAAACAGGAATTTTGCTGTGAAACTGTGTGTTCTAGAAATGTCAGAGAAGCTACACCCATGGAGTCTCTCTCACCAGCATGACCCGAACAAGGACAATACCAAGGAGAAAAAGTCCATGTTTTGAATCAGAAAAACTTCCACGTAAGTAATTTAATTTATAGGTTCATTCCTAACTTCAATGTGCATCTGATTATGTCATGAAAGGTAGATTGTAAATTCAATCTTTATTCATTAATCATGTGCATTATCTAATTATATCACGTAGTGTTTTCATTATAGAATTATTACATTAATAAGTATACTTTATTGTTCCTTAGATTACTGGAAAATAAATTAATTCATTATAGCAACTGACTCCTGATCTTTGAATAAATGTTGTTTAGTCACACAGATATGAGACAATTCTGCTTTACCTTCTTCTGTGTAAATCCACAGCACAACGAAAAATAAGATTTTTCAGAGTTCCTCAGCAAAAGTGGAAAGAGCAGCAGTGTGGCTTAAAATACATATAGACCAACTCAGGTGATCAAAACAGTTTCCCAAGTAACACCACACAGGGGCTGCTTACCAAGTCAGTGAAACACAACTGCCCGACCCCAGAAAAGGTATGCAGGTCATATTTACATTTCTAATAGTATAAAATGCTAGTAACAATAATTTCATAAATAACAGCATTTATATTTCTTGGGCAAAGCAATAATAGCACTCCTATTAGGATGTTTAGAGGAAATATCCAAAAACATGAGAAAAAACAAACACGTGGTTTTTTTCCATCACTATTTTCAGAGATTATGCTTAGAATAATGGAACTGTTTCAAATTTTATTCCGCACTCCACCAAGGAGACAGGTAGGCCAACTGCAAGTCTTCACCTCTCCCTCCATTCTTCCAAATGCAATTTCCCAACTCATCCCAACTCTATGCAGACAATCTGCTGCAGCCCCACCCCCACCCCCACCCCCCACCCCCCCCACCCTCATTCCCATCCCCACCCCCCATTCCCCCCTCTCCAGGGATGGATACAGAACTTCCACACACACACAGTGGTTTATCCCAGCCCCCAAATCCAGGAGGTACTCCTGGGAACCTACAGGCTCCTAAAAGCCTGGGAAGCGGAAGCTAACTGCAATCCCTCAGTCTTATCCCCAGCTCTACAGCCAGCCACCTGGTTCTGCCTTCCATCCTGCCTGCCCCCATCTCCAGAGAATAGCAAATATCTTCCTTTCCAAACTACTTTCCCCCACTCATTGCTTTATTCTGGCCTCCAACTCCAGCAGGTGTTCCCTGGGAGCCACGGGCCACTCCAGGCAGGGAAGCAGGTAGCCACCATCACCACCGCCTCTTCTCCTTCTAAGGCAACCCACAGTCTCACCCCATTTTTGTGGCAGACTACCTGTTGTGCCCCCTCCCGCCCCCCCTCTGCCTCCATCTCCAACAGCTCACACAGATCTCCTCCAAACTTTCCCCAACCCATCCTGTTATCACAGAGCCCACTCCAGTAGTCTTTCTCTAGGACTTGCCAGCCAAGCCTGAAAAAAACAAATAGGCCTGCTAGGTACCGAGGTCCAGCCCCTGCAGGAGTTCAGCGACCTAGGACAGGGAGGCAGAGCAGGCAAGTAATATGAATAAAACCACACCTCTTATAGATGAGACCAGACTTCTCTCTTTATTCACGGCTTTCTCTCGCCTTCTCTATCCTCCTTACTGGTTTCTCTTCTCTTTTTACTACTGTCTGTCTGTTTTTCCATATATGTTAATATATTTTTTAAACAAAGCCCCTCACAGGGAAAGATCATATTACAATCACATCTTAATCATAAACTTAAACTTCACATAATGATTACAGGTTTTACATTTCAGTGATTACAAGTTCCATATTTTTGTAAAAACAAATTATCTTAAAACCCCACAATGCATCTACACCCTAGAAGCAATAGTTTTTCTATGATAGATTAACAGAGTTTAAGCAACCTAAGTAATTTCACAGCCAGCTTCTGTGGTGGCTGGCAGGTAGCAGTCTTGCGGTTGCTAGGAAACGAGGAGTACACATCATAGTACCCTAACCTACCAGGATCCTTATTTAGTTAACACAGTGAAGCAAGTTTGTTATGACTAGGAAACTTTAAGTCAGGGGTCTTTTTGCTTTTCTTAGGTAAAAGGAGAATCTGCTGCACAGCTCTATGTCCTCAGGGTGCACCCAAAACTTATAGCAAGTTTTTAATTATAGAAACCAGGAAAGCATCGATTTTATTTGTGTTCAAGGAAGTTCAAGCTTAACAATGGGAACTGAAACGCATTTGTTATTTCTTGAATAATAGGTCTGTTTTACACAGCAAAACTCATTGGAGCTACCAACCTGACCCTGACCAAACAAGTCCCTAACAAAATATGTTTTCTTCCTTTTATGTTATTTCTATAGTTACTAACTAATCTAATCCTGTAACTAAATGTGAAAAAACATATAACTTTTGTAACTATACATGTTTTTAGTTACTCTTTCTGGAGTTTCAATTGAATAACTAGTTTAACTGAGTGGCACTGCCTTGCCTGAGTTGCATTGCTTGAGGGAAAATCTCCCCATTACTATGTGTGCCAGCAACACTGCCCAGAGAGGGGCTAGAGACCCCCACAGAACTTTCATACTGCAAGAGACAAGGCAACAGTGGTAGCAACAAGCACGATAAGGCCCAGCAGTGGAAAAGAACATTTAAGAGAAAATCCTCAAACTGAGGTAGACTCATGGCAGTTGTGCTAACTGGTGAGCTGTGCTCCTGAAGCTCCAGTGTCTGCTGCTGTTCCCCTGCCTTGCTCCCAGCAACTGATGAGGAAAACAAGCTTCAGATATTCACTCTCCATCTTCTCCAAATCCACTCACACACACCAAGTCTCATTACCAGCTCTGTAGCAGACTACCTCTTGTGGCTTCTCACACTCCAAGTCCATTTCCAGAGTTCTAAGCAGATCCTTGTGGAACACACTGCTTTCCTTCTCCTGTGAACCCCCTAACCTTCCCATCCTAGCCCAGACCAGTCCTAAGGGTCAGCTCCTAATAACCAGAAATAGATTTTACCCTGAATATCCAATGTTCACATATATCAGGTTTCCAGGAGTATTTACTATGAGGCAATACACAGCCACCACACTTAAAAAATAAATAAAAAAAAAAAAAACAGCAACAAAAGCCAAACCAAGAAACAAAACACCCACCCAACAAATACAGGACCAAATAACAGCACCTAGAATCACAGTCTTCCCAAACCTAGATGTCTAGATGCCAGCAGAAAAACACAAGCAACAACAGCCAGAGCAATATGTCTCCACTAGACCCAGGGACCCTACCTCAGCAGGGCCTGAGTTTTACCACACAGATGAAACACAAGACCTTCAAGTAGCCTTCATGAATATGACAGAGGTCCTTAAAGAGGAAATTTATAAATTTCCTAAGGAAATTTATGAAAACACCATCAAATAGTGGAAGGAAATGAGTAAAATTGTTCAAGTCCTGAAAGTGGAACTAGAACCAATAAAGAAAACCAAATCTGAGAGAAATTTGGAAATAACAAATTTAAGAACTCAAACAGGAGCATCACCAACAGAATAT
Source organism: Cricetomys ansorgei (assembly GCA_026225945.1). NCBI lineage: Eukaryota > Metazoa > Chordata > Mammalia > Rodentia > Nesomyidae > Cricetomys > Cricetomys ansorgei. The sequence goes on from JAMJFZ010001594.1 coordinate 28,899, forward strand.
AGAAGACGGAAAGGGAATCTCAGACATTGAGTATAGGATAGAATAAATGGACATCTTGGTCAAAGAAAATGTTAAATCAAAATGTTAAATCCAAAAAGCATCAAGTAATTCTGGGACACTATGAAAAGACCAAATCTAAGAAAAATAGGACTATACCCAGGACAAATGAACAGAAAATATTTTCAACAAAATCATAGAAGAAAATTTTCCTAAACAAAAGAAGGAGATGCCTGTCAAGGTACAAGAAGCACACAGAACACAAAATGAACTAGATGAGAAAAAAAAAATGTCTTCTCAGTGCATAATAATCAAAACACTAAATGTACAGATGAGGAAAGAATTTGATCTCTCTCTCTCTCACATACATGTACTATATACTATATACATATATATGTAGACACACACACATATATACATGTACATATACGAATACATGTCTGTGTATGTGTGTGTGTGTGTGTGTGTGTGTGTGTGTATACATATATATAATATATGTGAGTGAGGGATCAGAGGTGGTTAATATATATCCAGCAAGGGTGGGATAGGAACAAAGTTATTGCAATATTGGTAAAAATAAGACAAATATTATGATTTCCCCTATTTAAAAAGTCATATATATGTACATTTAAATCTACCATGTCTTTCTGTCTCTCTCTCTCTCTCTCTCTCTCTCTCTCATCACTGTGTTCTGCATATGCTTAAAGCATGTGATAATAGTCTTCCTAAGCCTATGTATTTATTTAGGATGACAATCTCCAATTCCACTCACTTTCCTACAAGTGATGTAATTGAATCTGGATCAAGCTCCATTTATGTGTGGGCTGTATTTTCTTTATTTATTCTTTTATGGACATCTAAGATGTTTCTGGATCTTATGCCTGGATTTTTGATACAAAGATCATGACATGAAATACTTTATATGCCAGTGGTCCCTGCAACTTCTATGAACAATTAACCTTTGCAAAATTGATTGTTAACTGAAAGTAACATTCATCAACCTTTTGTGAAAAACAGAAATTTTTCCCAACCAGAAAGATATTGTAAAACTATAATAGAGTTCTGGAAGCAATCATGAGGAATAACTCTCTTAACACAGGCAGAGTGCTATACAGAATAACAAAAATATGTTTTCAACCACAGAGTACTATACTAAAATAGCATACAATTCCAAGATGAATGAAACATTTCAAAATGTCAACTGAGCTTGACTAATTTTGAAGACATTCCAAGAAGTTATATTTTTCAAATTGACAGAATGCTTCTTTTAAAGTCAAGAAATTAGTCACCTTCAAATCCAATAGTCTTCTGTCAGTGTCCTAAGGAATGCTTGCATTAAAAAGGTTTAATGGTAGTAATTATAATAATTTTTCCTAAGTTATAAAACTCAAAATCCTTTCATTAATTTGATTTCTGAGGCAAAAAAGAAACGGATAAAAAAATCTGCTTAGACTTCAGTCTTAGACTTTTAGCCTGCAACACTGAGAAGTAGAATTCCTGTTTACTGAGGCAAAAGCCTTGATAATCTAGTGTCTGAGCTCGTGAGTGCGGAAACAGAGCCTGGTGCTGAGTGTGACACTCTCTTCACTGTTTCTACACAGTCCTCATTTCCCAAGTCTGAGCACTGTACCAGGAACAGGACTAGCAATTTACTGGAAAAGGAAAAGAGTAAGCTTGTGACCAATTATCCTCGTTACTATGGCCAGTGGATGATTTCTTTAAAATTACAGGAGTGTTCCAGAATAAAACTGTGGTATTGTTGACACAATTACAACAGTTTACTAAGAAATTCACTGAAATGCACACTGATGTGCATCAAGTTCATGATATTAACTATGAAACTAACTGTAAATGGGTTAAATACTTCAACTAAATGGTCAGGTGCGTCAAATTTTATTTTAAAATTAGAAATATCAGTACTGTATATAGTTAAAGTAAGTATACAAAATCTTAAATACCTTCTTAGTGGAGCTATTTAAATAATTTGTATATGTGTTTTAATAAATGAATATACACAATGGGAATTTTCTGTAACAATTTAAAATATCACAATATAAAAATATATAAATAATTTTCATCATGGAATAATACGTACAGAACATTATTTTTATAAAACAAATGTGTTTACAAGTTTACATTAAAATTTGGGACACTATTAATTTTATTTCATTTATGTATGTACTTATTTATTTCTTTTTTGCATGTGTGCACTCTTGAATGTGCCCATGTGTGTGCACAAACCATAATATTGAACCATATATGGAAGCTGATTTTCTTTTTACCATGTAGGTCCTAGGGATTGAACTCAGGTTTTCAAGCTTACTAATAAATACCTTTGCATACTGAGCCCTCTCATTGGCTCCAATATGGGACACTATTCTTAAGTGTCCTATTAAGCTTAAATAATAGTTATTTCTCATGGATATGATTGAGCAGCCAACATTTCTCTCACTATCACTTAATAATTGAGTATTATATGATAATAGATATCAGAAAATTAGTATCATAACATCTTGCTAAAAAGAAATTTTTCCATACAATTACCTTCATTATATCAAAATAATAGTATATTCCAAATGTATTTCACACAGCAATTTCTGAGGGAAGACAGCAATTGAATCATAAGAAACTTTGGGTTCAATATATGTCAGATTAGACATATGATCTTCAGTTGGCCTTTTCATGTAAATCAGAGAGTCCCATCAGGTGTGAGTGTAGTGGGAAAGGTTAGTGTCAAAGTCTCTGTTCAGTGTGGCTGAGGACTGCTTAGGAAGCCTACTTCTTAGCAAGCATTATATTACTTGCTTTCTACCTTCCTTCCTTCCTTCCTTCCTTCCTTCCTTCCTTCCTTCCTTCCTTCCTTTCTTTTTTTGCAATAGCATACAAAGTTCTCTTGTGATGTCTTCATGTAGTCTTTGTTCTCCTGCTCCTCTTTCCCTTCTCCCTCCGATATCCTTTCTTCTCTATCTCTCTGTCTCTGTCTTTCTGTGTGCCTATCACTCTCTCTCTCATATTTATTCATCTTCTTATTTTATGACCTGTACCTCTCATACGCATACATACATATGCACATCACATAGATCAAAACAATGAAATATAGTATCTGCATTTGAAACAAAATATGAAATACCCATCTCTCTAAGTTTGGCTCATTTCTTCCATTTCTGGACATGCACTTAAAAGATCATATGGCCTATCATAAGGACACTTGAACCTCCATGTTGATTGATACACCTTTCATAATAGATAATGAATTGAACCAGACTAGACATCTACCAATAGGTAATTGAATTTAAAAACTCAGTGCATATATACAGTGGCATTTTAGTCTACTATAAAAAAAATCATGGCAAATGTTAAGTAAGCATTTTGTTAATTTAAATATAAGCATTTTGTTGTTTTTAAAGTATGTACCCTACCACAAGTAACTCCATTGTATAGTAGAATCACCTACTTTCTTCTGTTTTCTCCAGGTTTCAGTAAATGTGCCTGAAACCTAAAAGGCTATGGAAATGCTGGATACGCTACATGGGTCCTCATACTTGTTGTAAAATGTACGATCCAGACCTTGACCAGAAATGAGGTTCAATAATTCAAAGATCACCCAGGGCTCTGATAAAAGCAACCCACCCTTGGGGATGTGGGAAAGTGGGCATGTTCCCAGAAAAATTACCTAGGGAACTATGTGGAGGGTTTTGGGATGGATCTCTGTGGTAGAAGTTTATTTTTAGTTATGTATAAAATAATTGTTTTATTTGCTGTTGGGTGAGGGAATCTCTAGGTCTTGGTGTTTTGTGTTGGTGGGTGTTAGATTTATATGGGGATGTTTGATTGCTCATGATCTGCATGTACTATCAGTAGAACACCTGAGGAGTTCTGTACCAATAAAAACACCTGAGCTTGAATGCTCAGGGTTCTACTCTCCAGTATGACATTGGCCATGATGGTGGTTCCCTCTGCTGAGATCTGGCAGATCTGCACATATACGAATCCCGTGTGTCTTCTTTGGTGAGCTGCCACAGCAGCATACTACCACAGATCTCAGGGTAAGTGAAGAATTTATAATAACCTGAACTAAGCTCAGGAAGTGTAGAATCATCAGAGTAAGCTAGCAGAAAGCCTTTTATCAGACCCTTGGCTCATTTTAACCCAGAACTGAGTTTTCAAGCTACACCTGCCTTTGGTTGTGTAACAAACTTTAGTGGTTTCTATATATGTTACTTCCTTTCCTAATTTTGCAACGAATCATAATGACAACAAATTTTTCAAAGAATATTTGCAGCTTTACAATGCCAAGTGACCCATTTAGCATCACACAGGAGATGGGAAATTAGGGGCAAAAACAGGTCAGGTTTGGCTTCCTCTCGATGGCCCTGCTAGAGTTCTTCACTGGAGTCTACAGAAGGCTGGCTCCTTAGCTTGAGCAATCCAATCTGAATTGTTCTGTTAAGATCACAGGGAAGAAAATGTATGCCTATATTAGACTGCTATGTTTACATGAGGAGCACAAACAAGTATCTCCAAAATTTAGTGGCTTTTTAAATTTTGAGGCACTCAAATACCTTATCTTGACACATGGTTATAAAACTTATATTGAGGCTAATCAAACAGAATAAACTCCCATACTAATATTTAAGAAAGTAATGTCAATCGTAAGTCATTAGCATATTTTATGTATGCTAAACACTGTTCCAAAAATATGTCAACATATTATCAGTGTTATCAGTGGCTGCCCATGGATTATCAGAAAATAGAGGCAAGCAGGAGACTCCCAGAGGTCAAGATCTGTTCTAGGTTATGTCTACGGTATTCAGACAGTGTAAAATACATAGCAGAATTTCAAGTATTTGGCCACTGTCCAAGTAATGAATGTGTTAATATAAACTGCATTGACTTTCTGTGGGAGGAGTAAACTACCATGCCATTAGGTAAGCCAGCAATGCAAGTCCACCAAAGCCTGAGCCAATACTCTTGGGGTAAAACATGGGACTCCCTGAGTAGAATAAGCTTTTGGCTAAAGGCTTAAGAAAAAAAAAGAATGAAATAATTTTCAGAACACAAGTATTTCTTTTGCAATTGAAAAATAAGCAGTAGCATCTCATTTATCTAAGTTTACTTATTTTTAAAAAGATGAACAGTACTTGACATAATTAGAATTCAATGAAAATGTTGTCAGTCTTAGATTAAAGCCCTGCAATGTCATTAGGAGATGAGAAGAGGTCAGTTTTGAGAAATAAGATTCATAAGTAATACAGGTCGAGCATCCGATTCCAAAGTCCAAAATATGACAAATCTTGAATGGTTCAAGTGTCATCATGATGCAGAAAATTCCACACTTGACCTTTGTATGAAAATGTCAGTCAAATACAACACCCTGAAACTATCTGTACAATTATCCTTTAGCTATATGTATATGCATATTAAACATATGACCTCTCCACTTAAAGTGTTTGTAATTTTTTTTTCTGGAATTGAACACAGAGCAACAAAATGGCAGGACATATTTATTAGGGCTGAAATATATATATATATATATATATATATATATATATATCCTGATATATGTATGTATGTGTATGTATGTGTATGTGTGTGTGTGTGTGTGTGTATATATATATATATATACACACATTAACAGGCCTAAGTAGAAAGTATAGAGCTCCCACAAACCTCTGTCCCAGTACTTACAACTTCCCTACAGGAACACCACATAGCAGTGGTACATGAGTGAGATCAAAGAACCTCTGTTGATACATCATCACCACGTAGAGCTGAGAATTTGTAGCAGATGTTGGTTGGTGGAAACATTCTGTGCTTCTAGGTAAGAATGCAATAACCCAAGTTCACATGATCAAACCACACAACATAGTTTTCCCCACTTAAAATCATCCATGCCCTGCCTATTTAACTTCCTTTCCTTTATATCCTGTCTTTCACTGTTTTCAAAGATTCCTCTTTTGCAGAGCATCACTTGGTTGGAATCACGTGACTCATAGCCTTTCTTATTGGTGTTTGCAGTCAGTGGCAGTCATTTAGGTTCCACAGTATATTTTCATGACATGATAGCCTCTCTTTTCAGCACTGAATCAAACTCCAACTCTGGATGGACCAGAGCTTATCCTTCCATTTGCATACTGGAATGCCTGTTTCCCATCTCCAGATTTCAGCAACTATAAATAAGCTGCTATAAACATCTGTGTGAGTTTTGACATATTTTTTCAGTGTATTTGCAGTAGCTGACAAAGTTTATTGTTTTATTTTGACAACATCCTGGAACATTTTGAGAGTTTCTTTACTTGGAGTACATATTTTCCTACGTATTTTGCCTGTGTGCTCACCAAAATCTACCAGAACCGCCATCTTAAGGACTAAATGACAGGCAGATAATGCCTTGTTCTGAAGTTGGATGATTCTTGGATGTTGTATGTCTGCAAAGACTTCTGTGTCAGAGTCTTTATCCACACCCCTGATACTGTAGGAACTTGTAGGATATTAAGCCTAGTGGGAGGAAGTTAGGTCATGGGAGACCTGCTCTTGGTGACAGTGAGACCACATACCTTCTTGCCTCTGCTTCTACTTCCTGTCCACTCAAGAAAACAGGATTCTTCCTCTGCCACAGATCCCTTCCCTAGACATCTGCTTCCACACAGGTCCAAAACTGACAGAACCCAGTGGGCCTGGTTCAAAACTACTGAAACTCTGTGTCAGAATGAATCATTCCTCTCATGAACTCCGTCAAACTTAGGTCTTTGTTCTGGTAAACCAAATCTTATTAACAGAGCCCATTAAAGAAAGTGCTAGGGCTCTTTTTGGTCTCAGTTTCTTGTGAGCATATTTCTACTTTATTTAAACCCATTTGTAGTTATTTAAGTTTTAAATTTTTAGTAAAAGTATCCCAGACAAACATATACAAAAATAAGACCTTTTTCTGTCTTAAGAATATTTCAATCTCCTTTTGGCCAAAACAGAGACCATTATCCTTCATTCCAATTCTCCCTTGTGTCTCTACACTATTTTATGGAGTGCATATGCCTTCTTATGTTGATCCAAACCATGTTTCTTCCAAAATTTATTCATCTTCATTATATTTTTTACTCATATCTTAGAAAGCAATTACTTAGCCTAGTCCTAAATTTGAAATTATTTGCCTATAACTTTGATTTATATTCTTTTCTTTTGTAGCAAAAGAGAAAAAGTATGCTCTGGAAACCCTGAAGAAATATTAGTAAATCTGTGCCTCTAGTATAAAGAAATGATTCTAGAAGTATGAACAGATACAACAGAAGTATCTAAATATTAGCAATCTGTTTCCACAGCAAGACTTGATACAAACACTATAATTGCTAATTTGCTTTAAATATTTTACAATGTAAGGACAATACATAAAGGTTTGTGAATTTATACATCTGAAAGATATGTTAGAAATTAACTAAATATGATACTTGCGAAAAAAGGTATTTTCACAAATATGGAACTAAGAAAAGAAATACATTTGCAAGCAGGCTTGTTATTGCAGAGATTAAGAGAGGCGGGGCAAGCAGTGAAATGGTGGTTGAACTTGATCTGTGAATGCTCTTTACATATGTGAAAATGTCACAATGAATCCATTAGTGTGCATAAAATTGCATATTAGCTTAAAAATATTTAACTGGAAGTGGAAAAAGTACTTTGGAGTAAAATATTATCTCTGGTCTTTACTTCCTTATTTTATTTTTCTTGAAGAGCCTGTGTTAGGGATGTTACTTCCACGGGTGGCATCATACATGTTCAACTGCTATCATCTACTCTTGGCTCCCAAAGTCTTGTTTTACTCTCTTTCCTTCATTTTTTGTTCATTTTTACTAGTTCTTTGATAATATTTTACAATACATATTGAATATATTCTCTCTCCCACACTCCTCCCTGGTCCGTCAGCCCTTCTCTACTCTTCTGACTTTGTAGATAGTACAGTTTGTGCTATGCATTTATTCTTGAATATTTGGCCTTTACTAAAGGGTGGCCAACCCACCAGAAGTTGCACCCTTAAACAAACTGACTCCCCTCAGCAATCAACTGTTCCTTAGCTAGGGGAACGTGACACCAGAGTTGTGTCTGCCCTGAGCCTGTTCAGATTTGGTGCTTGCTGTCTCAACTGTGAGTTTATATATACTATTGTCCTGAATCCAAAAACATCGCTTCCTTGTAGTCATTTAGATCCCATGGCTCTTACAAACAAACATGATGCCCCTTTTTCCACAGTAAGCCTTGAGCCTTGGGAAGAGAGGACATAATAAAGATGTCCCATTTAGGAATGATAATTCTGCAGTCTCCTAGGTCTCTGTACCTAGGCCAACTACAAAAGAAAAAAATCTCTGAGGAGGGTTGATAGATGCACTAATCTTAGACTGTAACTAAAAGTCATTAGCATCCACCTTAACACTTCACCTATTTAGCAGAGTGGTAGTAGAGCCCAGAGGAAAGCTTTGCTTTTCTGAGATGACAGGAATGGTGGGTAACATGGAGAACACTTAGCATTTTCTCCTCTATTACAATTCTAAATCTTCAAACATGGAAATAAGATAAGTGAAGCAGGGCAGTGGTGGTGCACGCCTATAATCCAGCACTCAGGAGGCAGAGGCAGGTGGATCTCTGAGTTTGAGGCCAGCCTGGTCTATAGACTGAGTTCCAGGGCAACCAGAGTTACAGCAGAGAAACCCTGTCTTGGAAAAAATAAATAAATAAAAGAAGTAAGATAAGTAAGTAGTCAGCGTAAAAAACTATGGGTCCCCAAAACGTTTGCTTCCAGAACATATTAAATATTCTTAAAATTTTAACTTTAGCTTCTAGATAACCAAAGTTTAAAAGCCAGCTTGAATCGTCAATATTTTTCAAGGACATCTGACATTTAAAAAGGTGAAATTTTAATTAAAAATCACCATGTCTGAAGCATGATCAATTAGTGAAGCACAGTAAGGATGTTTCTCACATATAGCATCATTTCTGTAGGGTGTGTGATTGAGTTTGTAAAAGGGAAAGTTCCCTTTTGCGTGGTTAGAATTTTTTAATATAAATAAGAGGTGGTCACCATAGACACTTTTTCATAAGTGAAAGCATTAGAAAGTCATAGTTATCTCACATTGCTGAAAATATTAAAGCAGTCACCAAGCTGTTAAAAGGCCAGAGATACGATCCAATTTTTGTATGCTTTTTCTTTTATGTAATTTCACAATCTCTCACCACACCCACATCTTACTTTCAATTCTCTGCCTCTCTCTGTCTCTCTCCCTGTCTCTATCTCTCTCTATTTCTGTCTCTGTCTCTCTCTTTCTGTCTCTCTCTTTCTGTCTCTCTCTGTCTCTCTGTCTCTGTCTCTCTATGTCTGTCTGTCTCTGTATCTCTCTCCCTGTGTCTCTCTTTGCCTCCCTCTGTGTGTGTGTCTGTCTGTCTGTCTCTCTGTCTGTCTGTCTCCCTGTCTCTCTCTGTCTCTCTATTTCTGTCTGTCTCTCCCTCCCTGTCTCTATGTGTCTCTCTCTTCTCTGCATCTCTCCCTCCCTCTTTCCTGCCTACAATCCCTGTCTTTGGCATGTATTTAATGTCTTCTTTCTCTCCTGTTATCACAATTCCACTTCTCTCCTCACTTCTTTTCCGGTTTGTCATGCTTTTCTCTCCTCTTCTTCATCTGTGTTTTGGTTTTCTCGATGTCCTCTTTCTCCTGAGTTATCTTTCCAGCGTCCCACTCTCCTTCTCATCCCCTCTTAGAATCTCTTCCTGGTTTTCATCCCTGTTTCCTCATGTCTCATGTTTGTACTCTTCTATCTCTCCCTCCTCCTTCCCGCACGCTCCCTTTCCTTCTACCCTTTCTCTAGTGCTTCCTCACGTCCCCTCTGTAGCTTAGCATCTACAGTGAGTGGGAATGGAAATAGTACTCATCTCTAGCTGCCAACTTTCCACATTTCACATCTTAATGAGTACTTATGAAAGAAATACTCTTTCTCTTTGTTTCATTCTCCTTCCTTGTTTAGCTCATTCTCTCTGTCTCCTCTCTCTCTCTCTCTGTCTCTCTCCCTCTCTTAGTCCTTTTTCTCTCTCTTTCCTCTTCTCTAGGAACAAATAATTTCTCTTTGCTTCTGAGTTCTATGACCTTGTTCAATCAGTTGACTGAGACAGTGAATTTAGACTTGTGTCCATAAGCAGCGATCCATATTCTGGAATATTATTGATCTACCTCACATAGATATTTCTTAGAAGAGTCATGATTCTCATGAGTGGAGGGGAAAATGTGTATGAACATTGTACCTCTACATGGAGCCATGGAGGTATGACAAATGGAAAGTGACATCTCTTACATGTTATCAAACCAAACAAGACAAGTAGCAGATGCTCCAAGAAAACACAGAGATTATTAGACAGGCTACATTCTATAAAATATTTGAACAACAATGGCATATCAGTGGTAAGTAAATACATTAATACATAGGATACAATTAAGATGCCACAGTGGATGGCAATGTATAGTAGAGCAATTTAGCCAGCATAAAAAATATATAGCTGTAGAACTTGAGAAATTTCTTTATTTCAAGTATCCTGAAATACTGGTAGTCCTCACTCAGTCTGAGTTATTACACAACATGCCCATTTGTTGAATGGATTGTCAAGTAAAACATCAATATGCAATGACATTCTTTACCTTAAAAAACTTAAGCTTGGTTAGTTTAATACTAAAAGAAAGCAGAATTACCAAGGAATCTCATAACTCAGGAAGAATAAATAAATCACTATCCAAAGAAGCTTAAGAGTCTCAAGAGCATGAGAAAAGGAGCTCCAAGGTGACTCTCAAGGTCTTTAAAAACCCAGATTCCTACTTCTCATGCACTCTATTATCCAAAAGCCTTGTGGAAAAGATTCTTCCAGCCTTTTCTGTTTTCAGAATGATTTATTTACTGCCGACTTATTAAACCTTCAATGACAAAGTTCTTGGTTCTGGAAATATCTTAGAATCATTTTCTAGGAAACTCTGATGATAAATGGATATCATTGGTGGGTTACATGAGGATGTCTGCCTACAGACTTAAACCTGGTTCACATGCTCAAGGGCAAACAGAGTGTAGTCCATAGGATACAGCTTGGCTATGAAATCAGACTAGCAAAAGGCCAATTTGCTACAAAGAAAGAGCCCTGAAATAAGAAAGCTACAAGAAGGCACTGACAGAGACTGAAATAATGAGATACAGACGTGGAATTCTATGTTGAGCATACATTTTTTAACCATTTATTTCAGACACCTCAAATCCTAATGGCAATTATCTGGACATACTAGGCTCTTCGTCTCTTTGGGTTTAGTTCTGTGTTAACCACCTTAGAATGTGCATTGCCTTTTACGTAGACACTAAAAGTAGATTAGATAATATTGGCTGTTTGGTTCTGCATGATTACATTAGATAATTGGATTCCATTAGATTAGATCCTTTGAGAAGTTATTGTCAAAAAAAACTGCCCAAAAGAAGGAAGCTAACAAGATGTTGTGACCCTGGAAATCTACAATGTCTTAGATAGTTTGTGCTGCTAAAGCAAAACATCTTATACTGGATAATTTATGAACAAGCATTTTTCTCTCCCGTGAGCATTGAGAGGTCTAAGATTCTGGTGCTGGTGTTCCTGGAGTCTGGTGAGGACCTCTCTCTGCTTCTTAGATAGCATTACCTTGCTAAGTCCTCACATAAAAAAAGGACCAACAAGTCCTCTTAGCTTTTGTTAAAATGCACTAACTTCATCCAAGATGACCCAATCCTAGTGGCCCAAAAATAGCTCCCTAAACTCCCCTCTTCCCTTAATAACATACAGTGAGGGGGATTTCAGAATATGAATTTAGAGCAACTTGGATATTAAGGACATCCCTACATTTGGCTGAAATATGCCTGGTACAATCCATAGAGAAGTTCATTTTCTCAGCTTTGATACCAATTCGCTGGGAATACATCATAGTCTTTTAAGATCTTTGATGTTGCTAATTGGGAATCACTCCAGAATTACTGGAATGAACCCTGAGGATGGAGACATCTACTCTAAAGATTGATGTCTTTACTATTCTCAGCACAGCACCCAAGACTAAGGTTCTTCTATATGTGGGAACAACCCGACATAATAAAAGAAATTGTGCTAGTCATAAAAATATCAAAACATTATCAAAACCTGAGGCACAACAATTAGCACATTAATAAGAACTATTTAGTATGTGATGGTTAGAATTTGGAGGAAATGAATATTGCCTCAAGGTCAAGCCAAACTGGATTCATTAAAATACATGGCATACCAAATAAATAAAATGTAGTCATTTAGTGATGATGTAGATCCAAATAAATTGAGCTTAAAAGAATATGCAGTGTCTAGTCTACTGTGAGGTAGGTGGGTGCTAGTCAAGGGTATGCACGACACGAGGCAATTCTAATGAGAATGAAAGGAACATGGGTGTGAAAAGAAGAGAAGGAAGGGAAAGGGCTGGACAGGAAGGAGGGAGGAAAAGGAGGGAAAGCAAAGAGAGAGGGATGGGTCAAGGGAAGGAAGGTGGATGGAGGAAGGTGAAGACAAGGAAAGGGAGGAGAAGGAGATTATTGATATGCCGAATAAACACACATTGAAAATGAGGGACTGCATACTATAGTGAGAATTCAAGTTTCTCTGAGGGATGTAATTACAGGTAACATTGATTGATTTTCTTTTCATTTTTAACTATGTTTGTGGTAAGGTGCAGGCAACAACTGTTTCTATGATTTATATAGGAATATGTATGTATATGTATACATATATATTACAAATTACAAATAATATATAAATATACATAAATATATTTTTACTGGAAGAATTGTGTAGTTAAGATAAATAAACACGGATTAATGGCCAGGTTCCCAATATTAGGAAGGAGACTTCACTAGGAAATTTACCTCCACCACTAGAACTCCTTCAGTGTTTAGGACTCCTCACTGTCTACTTCCTGATGCAAAGTTCACATCCTTTGAGATCTTCCTCGGTCATCTGTGCTTTCTGTCAAGATTCTGAACCCCAGGAAGAACAGCAGATACAACAAAATTAACAGAGAGATACATTCATTGGAAGAAAGAGAAGAACAGGAAAGTCCATTGTAGGAGAAACTAGACCTGGCACTGGGCAGAACAGAGCCTGAGACCTGCCCGGACATGCCCAGAGATGAAAAGAGCCAAAACAAACAGCCTGTAATCTAGGAACCAATGGGACTCTGGGCTGGACAGAGGGGATAAAAGGGCTTTCCCTTCCTGAAATAAAGGAGTCTGCTTTTTTACCACTTACTTGACTCCCAGAACCTGTGTGTCTTGGTTCTGTGCCAACTCTACCCCTGCTCCGAAGGGTCCTGGGGATGGGCAAGCAACAGTTCATAACTATAAATCCTTTGGAAGGGATGTTGGAAGGATACAAATAACACATATAGTTACCAGTGTTTGCCACTGGCTTAATTAGTATCATTTCAATAATCTTAAACACTTATGCTGTTCTATCTCTAAAATCCTGATCTCTGGACATCATATTACCAGGAGTGCCCCAAAATGGACATTGTCTACTTTGGTAGAAACACGAGTAGTAAACTACAGAACAGCAAACACACACATTTGAGCAGAAACAGAACAAATGGAGCTTTCAGATTTCCCTGGAAGCTAGCATGCCTATCTATCTATGGGCTTCAAATTGTGACAGGTGTTGATGGAAAGATAGATTTCTGGATTGAAAAGCTTTCACCTCATATGCAGTCAATGATAGAGCTTCTTGTAGTGAACAAGAATAATGTAATAGAATGTAGTGAATAAGGATAATGTAATAGAATGCAGTGAATAAGAAAAACATAATAAAAAGTAGTGAATAAAAATAAGAATAATTGTAATGGAATGTAATGGATAAGAATAATGTAGAAGCATAATAATGTAAAATGTGATGACAAATAATATTGAAAAGCCAAATGTGAGTAATCAATATTAAAGTCCAGAGAGTGGGCACTGGACACACCCTAAGGTAGCCCAGTGCCTGTGTGCACATCTGGACAGTACTGATAAAACTGACCATGCCCATGTGCCCACAGTGTGATTGGCCGACTTTAGCTTAAAAACCCTGGTCTGGCCCAGCTCAACACGCCTCTCTCGAGGGCCTCCGGAGATGCTGCCGCTCTGGGGAACAAACGAGGCTGCGTCCTGCTAACTGAAGGCTCATCACAGACCACAAGACCAGTGCTCCAGTCTTGCTGAACTGAAAGAGGAAGTTGGATGCAGACCACACAGCCCTGCCGGACAGATCACAAGGCTTGCCTGCATCTGAGGCCAGACTAGGAGAGGTATTGGAGTGACTGTGTGAGGGAATGTGTGAGATAAGCATAGAATAAAAATCCTTTGTGGAACCAATACCGCCTCTGAGACTTCTTCCCGCCTGATAAGAATTCGCTCGCGACACTTCTTAATTGGGAAATAACATGATTGCATCTGTACTTTGGAGTAATCATAGATTGGCCGCACAATAGAGAAAAATGAAGTAAGGGGTGGCTGAGATGTTACTGAATAGGTGAAGTTGTATGTTTTAAATGTTTCAATATCAGGAAATAGAATTTTGAAATACCTGTTTTGTGTAAATCAGACCACAGTGAATTTTTCCTGACAATGACAAAAGGATAGAATTGGAAAATCCTCACCCTGAATTATGGGATATTTGTCTTTCCCCTAATCCCAGTAATAACAAGATAGGAAGCAAACTATGAGGAAGCTGAACAAGCTCCTGGCCTTCAATGTTTCTAAAGAGCAGCATGTCTTCTAGTAGGAAATAAAATGTATAGCAATGTATCTCCTTTGATGCGGTGTACTCATTTCTTTGTCAGAACACTGACGAGTACTGATGAAGTATCACCTGGGTTGCAACACTGGGTTCCTTACACTTTGCTTGTCACGAAATGCAAAAATAAAAAAAAAAATGTTGCACACAATTATGGTATTGAGGACAGAATGGTTCAGACTTAGGGAATTCTAGGAGACATATTGTTGGGTTTTTATTTATTGCTCATTTTGCAGTTATTATTGTCTTCTCTGAAAGAAACTGTAATGTGTTGTCCCCAGATCTTGCTAAGAAATATGAAGTAAATGACTATGTTAAAATGGTTGCTGAAAATGTTATGCTCATTCTATAAACCTGCATTTTGATTAATTTTTATATGATGAAAAGAATTTTGAGAACATAGTGACAGCGGGAAGATAGGTTTCTTTCTCAGAAGTGATAAACTTTCTTTTAACAGACAAATAGATCAATGGAAAAGTTGTCTTTCTGCATTACTCACAGTTGCCTATAAGCTAGGAATAAATCAAATGATCCAGTGAAGGACTCTTTCTATATAAATTTCCTGGTAAAATCATTCATTTCCAGCTCATTTCTCTTCCTCTGTGGGTTTTGCATTCACCATCTGATATCAATCACATTTGTGTTTTCTTTCTTGCAGTAAGTCACTAACTAGCATCCTAAAGAACGCCAGACATACAGATGGAATAAAAATCCCTATTCATCTAAGTTCTAGACTTGTAAGTGGAAGTATTTGGACAGTTAATATATAATACTATGTGTGATAGCATGGTAAGTGGAGATATTAAATATAAAGAGTAGTATTATATATCAAGCATAGAGATTGTCATTGCCTATTCAATTGATATAACTAAGTCCTAACATGCATAGATAGATAAATGATTATAGATAGGTAAATAGATAGATGATAGATAGGTGGAAGATAATTTTATAAGGTTGATCGAGGTTTAGCCTCCCTCTGCTATTTCCTTGAGCATGGATTTGCTTACATTAAAATGTCTGTATCGTAAGACATATTTTTTGATAGCAAATGGTCAGATAAACATGAGTCAAAATATTAGCGTGTCTAAATTCCATGTGTACCAACAAGGGCTCACAGTTTATAGCCTCCAGTTCAGCCAGACTTCTTAAAATCTTTTCCTTGTCTCAAATGAATAGCATTTACTGTGTTTTTATCGATATATGTTTTTGTCATCACTCCTATGTATTGGCATTTGGTGCTGCATCTTCTGTAATACATTTTTATACTGTAAAATGGCTGCTACCAGTGTATTTTCCCCAGTGACTTTATTTATACTATTGAATGTGTACGTAGTAATCCAGTAAATCTTTATTGTAAATTCTTCTGTATGTTGTACAAAGGTAACACAAGGTGATAAGACATTCTCATAGATCTCATGAATGATTAAACAATATAGCAAATGTTTAAAGCAACACTGTTGCTACTCTCACCCACAGCCTTCACAACCACAGAACAAAAGTCTCCAGAAAGTGTCAAATAAATCAGGGAACGCAGGGAAAAGCAAACAAACAAACAAAACAACAAAAAACTTCTGAAATCTACTAGTCCAATATGTGAATGAAGGAAGAAACAAGGTAGCGAATCATCAACAACAACAAAAAAAAAAAGTCATAAGTATCCAATCAAGAAAGATAAACATGTCACAGGAAGGTGTCTTCAGGGACAGAGAATATGTGTCTGTATAGCTTCTGACTTCCTGAGGTAGACTGGAAAAGAAGGTCAAAACTTTAACAGGCTCAAATGAAAAAGGTAGAAAATTAAACTGTTTTTAAGATGTTAGTGAGAAAGGGTTCTAGAGGATGTCCAATTCTTTCATATACGAAATTATTTTGACTTAATTTTGTGTATGAATATGTGTTTAATTGTATGCCTCATGTGTGTGGGTGGCTGTCAAGACTCTAAGATGGTAACAGATCGCCTGTAGCTGGGGTCATAAGTGGGGCCACCTGAAATGTGTGCAAAGGAACAACCCCAGGTGCTGTGGAAGAATAAGAAATAATGAGCATCAGTCCAACCATGTCATATAGGGTTTCTATTCTACAAGAATTCTTGAACAGTTTTATCCTCTATATTCCTGTACTGTGCTACCATCTGTTTGACCAGGTCATAGAAACACCTATTCAGCCAGGCAGTAGTGGAACATGCCTTTAATCCAGAGGCAGGCATATCTCTGTGAGTTCAAGGCCAGCCTGGTCTACAGAGTGGGTTCCAGGACAGCCAGAGTTACAACAGAGAAACCCTGTCTTTAAACCACACCCCACCAAAAAAAGAAAAGATAAAAAAGAAAAGAAAAGAAACACTTATTTACTTTCTTAATTTAGCCTGTGTGCCTTCCAGTCAAATTCCTGTATGAGCACTTACAATGCAACAGCAGATGCCTTACACTTCCAACACTTTCTATGACTAAATGCTTTTAATAACTACACACTATAAGCACTAATATCACCTTAACTTACTAGGAAGTAGAAAACATTTCATTCAAATTATCCACGCAGCTAACAAAGATGTAGTTAAGATTTAGACTCCAATGGCGTATGTGTATAACCCATGTTCTTCATCTCAGTGATGTCTAGATGAATACATGTTTATAACTTTTAAAGGTTTATTTCACTATTAAATATGTATATGTGAGTAGGTTTGCATATGATGGTGTTCTTGTCACTACAGGGCCATGCAGAAGTCAGAGCACTATATCCTCTGAAGCCAGATTTATAGGTGGCTATGAGGTACCTGACATAGGTAGTGGGAATTGAACTTGGGTCTTCTGCAAAAGCAGTACCCACTTTTAACCATCAGCCATCTCTCCAGCCTCCCTATGTCTACATTGTGCTGTTATCACTGACTAATACAGAGCTTACTACAGGCTGATATTATCCTCTATAACTACTTCAATCTGAGACTCAAAAGTCCATGAAATCAATATGTAAAGACATACTTACTAAACAACATTTTAAGTTATTGAATCTATTAATTATTAATAAGAATTAAAATGATAACAACCAATTTACTAGTCTGAAATTACTTGTAAAATATTCTACTGACCTGTTTAGCACTCCAGTGCGTTAGGTTGTAGCATTTTACCTACAGTCAGACTAAAAAACAGGAACCTGACCCATCATCTGTATTTTCAGAGCCCACATGTCAAAAGAGGATTAGGACACAAACCTTCTGATTGACACTTCCCTGATGAGCTTGAAATACCGTATTTCTTCCTGTGCTTAGCAAACATTTCTGCAGCCTTGAGACCTCAGCATCTACCATAGACTTTATTGATCTGCCTTTCTAATTTGGGCCCTGTGGTGATGTGCTCTGCCTTAGTCACTTGCCTGTATTCTGTGATTCCTAGTCTCTCTTAACTGTCCTTAACACAGAACACTCCTGCTCTTTCTGGGATTTATACAGGACTTTATTCTTGTGAATGATTTATTTTAAGACATTTCTCCACTGTTTTAATGTGCTTTTAACAATGCTCTAAAACAGTGAACATCATAAAGGAAAATGTATTTTATGTTTGTTTGATAAAGTTATTGAATTTTCATCCATCCGTTCATACGTACATACATACATACATCATACATCACAAATAGTAAAATCCACCATTATTATCTTTGCCTAATACAAGAATTTCCAATTTTCACATTTCTAATTCTACTCTCATTCCCCTTTTTATCCTCAGAGAGATCTGAGGTATATGTAAGAGAAGCCTTCTAAACTTTTCCCACAATTTCATCCAACAACATGCACACATACCATTATTATTAAGAATGTTTGTTTGTATGTCCTTTACAAACACCTAGTCGATGTGTGACCTATTTTGTAGTAGGCATTATAAAGACAGACACAGTCACTCTAGTGGCTTCCTTGACTTTTCACTGATTAATATAGATATATAATAGAAGAGCAGAAGGTGGGGTAGAGGAGAGTGTAGGGAGGTAGGAATAGGTAGGAATAAATAACACTGAAGCCACTTTGAAAAAGACATATCGATTCTAGTACTGTAGAAGCATGAATGCATATGCACACACATGTGCACATGCACAAACACATGTGCACACACATGCACACACAAATACACACACACACTCAAGATTTAAAAATAATATACCATAAAATGGAAACAGTGTCCTTACTAGAAATCAGAGGCTACCAAAAGTGGATTACTTCTCTTGGTGGTGTTGGCTAATGAACTCTCACAGACTCCCCCAACCCAAATATTACATTCTGCTGCCATTGTTCTTAGTTACTTTCCAGAACTTGATAGTAATATCCTAATGCTGAAGACTCTACATAATTAAGTCACAGAACATGAACAGATAAAGATAGTGTAGAGTTGAAAGTGTCATCTTCCTGGATAGCTTTCATAGTGCTGGAAGGTGCTATGCAGTCTATTAGAGGAGAAAACTAATCATCATCCATACCCATCTATGAACCCTGAGACCTACAATAATGATTAACCTGGCAAGAGAGGCAATGGGTGCAATAGTGGCACAGCCCTCATGGGAGAAGCCAACCAGTTTCTGATTGGATTAACGATGCAATCCATACTTGAAACCAGTATTTAGCCAAGATAATTATGGCTACCCAGGGCAATTATCTGGGGAAAACTTATTGTCATTGCTCTGCTAAATGGGCATAAGTATTAAGCCAGCACCAAATAACTTTTTGTTACATCCATAGATCAATGCATCTCACAACCTTCATCTGAGCTTACGTTTACAGTAGATGGTGATTAACACAGAGACATGCAACTAGACAGCACGCAGATAATATCAGACTTCAAAATGCTCAGCAAAAAGGGAACTTACATACTACACCCACCCACAGGTCAGAGGACTCTTGGCAGAAGACGTGAAAGAACCAGAAGGAGTGGATGACTACTAGAAAACAGTGTCCTTCGAGCACTGCAGAATAGCTACAAGAAACTGCAAGGAAACATTGTCTTCTAGACATAATGAGACAGCTGTACATATGAAATTGCAGAGAGTATGATGACATACAGAAGGGCTACCCAACCCAAGCCAGACCAAATCTCAGCAGGAATGGGGAAGAAAGTCACACAGCCCCCACCCCTGCCACACACACACACACACACACACACACACACACACACACACACAGAGGAATGGAGCAGTTGGCAATTGTTCGCTGTTAGGAGAAGAAGAGATATTTTTTTCCAAGAATATAGGACCTGGTAAGTTGACCATGCTGTAGCAGAAGACCATATATCCAAGAATATTTGTGTAAAACAAGTTAGTCTTGGAGAATTTAAATACAAAAGGCAGGCAGACAGAACTGCTCTGTCTCTCTGGGACCCTGAAGATGGTAATTACAGGAGAGGTGTCACTGGTAACCTTCCCCATATCACAGTATTAATCTGTATGTTTGCCTTTAAACGAAGACAGACTCTTTTCATCAGACAAAACTCAATTACCTAGACATGCGACCTATTAACCTGTGACTTTCATTTCAATCTCTGTAGTTGTCAGTCATTAATTTTTTTCGGTTTTCTTTGTTTCTTGCTTTTTTTCTTCTTTACCAAGACACCTTGTCTACATATCTTGATTACTTAGTGGAATACCATAGATGTTTTGAGTTCTATCAATGATTTTCCATCTCATCCTTTTTAGTTTAACTCTTCTCTGTCTGCTTACATCTACTGTTGAAAATCTTCTGGAGATTTTTATATCAAGACTGATACAATTTGGCTCTAAATTTTCTACTTGCTTTCTTTTCATAATTCTCATTGATAATGTTATTCTGAGTGTGATTATTCACTACTTTCCAGTTTCCTGTGAAAGCTCTTTGTCAATAGATTAATTTAGCTCTTTAGAAGAATGATGGTTGATTTAAAGGATTTTTCCCAATAAATATTGTTCCTGTGACCCACTGAGGCCTTCTATAAGTCTATGTCAGAAATATTTTCTTATGCTCTGTCTGACTGTCTATATGTGTATGTGTATGCATGTACATACATATGTATTCAAGTATGTATGTCTATATCTCATTCTCCTATATCTCATTCTCTCTCTCTCCCTGTGAGTGTGTGTGTGTGAGAGAGAGAGGGGGAGGTGGAGATACAAAAGGATAAAGAAAGACAGAGGGAGAGAGGGAGAGAGAGAAAGAAAGAGAGAGAGAGAGGAAGAGAGAGAGGGAGGGAGAGAGAGAGAGAAGGTGGAGATCCAGAAGGATTGAAAGGGTGGGGTGGGGAGAAGGACATAAGAGGAGATAGGAGAAGAGGGGATTGTAAGGGAACGTTTACCAAGATGCTTTTTGCACTGTGCAGCCTTCCTTATGGTTACATGCCTCTTGGACTCCTAACGGAACGCCACTCTCTCTGGTTCCTCTTCTCACAGCTGTTGGCTGTTACTAAGAAAGACCCTAACTTGTAGCTTTTTTTAACCCCATTAACTCCACTGTAGCTCTAAAAGTTTAGGAAGGAAAAGAAAGGACAGAGAAATCTTATAGCTGCTTCTGGTTGTCTTTATCTGTCTATACCTGAGGAACTAACTTCTTCCTGTGTCTGAGGCTTCCCAGAAACTGTCTACCTTCTTTCTTATTCTCTAGGACTGTCTTTATCTTCAGTCTTGTTTCTGCCTGTCTTCCCTGGCATTAGCTTCTAGAGGTCACTCTACCCTGACACCACCCAACTGTCTTTTCCAATGGACACATGTTCTCTAAATAGCACCCCCCAATGGATTTCTGGATGTTTCCAGAAATCTAAGCGGCATGTACCCATAAGGAAGGCTGCACAGTACAAAAAGCTTCTTGGCAAAACACTCCTTACATATTTTGCCCTTTTTACTAAAGATATAAGCTGTATGATATTGATTACTTTTTCCCTGAGGCCTTCTGCTAGGCTCTCTCTTGAATGAAATACTCAGACCTTATAAAATGACTGTTGGGGAATTTGTTAATACATCAATAGTCTGCTATTTAGAATGTGATCTTAGTCTTCACTTTCCACTTGCACTAAGCCTCAAGAAAGCCATTGTAAAAATGTGGCTTTTTTGGATTATATGCCTCTTCCTAGGCAAGGGCACATTTTCAATATCTCTTCACTATGCACACATGCTTTTAAATTCTTGAGTTTTAGAGGTTCTCTCCCCAAATTTTCAGTTAATATGTGATTTTCTTGAATTTTAACCTTTGGATATAGAAATCAATGGGTGGTTTGTTTTACTACTACTCTAAATGATACACTACTATACACTGTAGGATGCTATACTGTGCAATGTCTACCATTATACACTGTAGGATGCTATACTGTGCAATGTCTACCATTATACAATGTAGGACACTATACTTAGTAATGTCTATGATTATACACTGTAGGATGCTATACTGTGCAATGTCTACCATTATACACTGTAGGATGCTATACTGTGCAATGTCTACCATTATACAATGTAGGACACTATACTTAGTAATGTCTACCATTATACACTGTAGGATACTATACTGTGTAATGTCTACTATTATACACTTTAGGATACTATACTGTGTAATGTCTACCATTATACACCGTAGGATGCTATACTGTGCAATGTCTACCATTATACACTATAGGACACTATACTGTGCAATGTCTACCATTATACACCGTAGGACACTATACTGTGCAATGTCTCTACCATTATACACACTATACTGTGCAATGTCTACCATTATACACTGTAGGACTGTGCAATGCTATACTGTAGGACACTATACTCTAATGTCTACCATTATACACATATGCTATAGGCAATGTCTACATTATACTGTGATTCTATACTATGCAATGTCTACCATTATACACTGTAGGACACTATACTGTGTAATGTCTACCATTATACACTGTAGGATGCTATATTCTGCAATGTCTACCATTATACACTGTAGGATGCTATACTGTGCAATGTCTACCATTATACACTGTAGGATACTATACTCTGTAATGTCTACCATTATACACTGTAGGACACTATACTGTGCAATGTCTACCATTATACACTGTAGGATACTATACTCTGCAATGTCTACCATTATACACCATAGGATGCTATACTGTGCAATGTCTACCATTATACACTGTAGGATTCTATACTATGCAATGTCTACCACTACCATTATACACTGTAGGATACTATACTGTGCAATGTCTACCATTATACACTGATTCTATACTAGGACACTATACTCTGCAATGTCTACCATTATACACCATACTCTGCAATGGATGCTATACTGTGTAATGTCTACCATTATACACTGTAGGACACTATACTGTCTAATGTCTACCATTATACACTGTAGGACACTATACTGCAATGTCTACCATTATACACTGTAGGATGCTATACTCTGTAATGTCTACCATTGTACACTGTAGGACACTATGCTCTGCAATGTCTACCATTATACACTCTGTAATGTCTACCATTATACACCGTAGGATGCTATACTCTGTAATGTCTACCATTACACACTGTAGGATACTATACTGTGTAATGTCTACCATTATACACTGTAGGACACTATACTGTGTAATGTCTACCATTATACACTGTAGGATGCTATACTGTGTAATGTCTACCATTATACACTGTAGGACACTATACTCTGTAATGTCTACCATTATACACTGTAGGACACTATACTCTGTAATGTCTACCATTATACACTTTAGGATACTAACTGTGTAATGTCTACCATTATACACCGTAGGATGCTATACTGTGCAATGTCTACCATTATACACTATAGGACACTATACTGTGCAATGTCTACCATTATACACCGAACACTATACTGTGCAATGTCTACCATTATACACTGAGGATGCTATATTCTGTAATGTCTACCATTATACACTTAGGATGCTATACTGTGCAATGTCTACCATTATACACTGTAGGATACTATACTGTGCAATGTCTACCATTATACACTGTAGGACACTATACTCTGCAATGTCTACCATTATACACATAGGATGCATACTGTGCAATGTCTACCATTATACACTGTAGGATTCTATACTATGCAATGTCTACCATTATACACTGTAGGACACTATACTCTGCAATGTCTACCATTATACACTGTAGATACTATACTGTGCAATGTCTACCATTATACACTGTAGGACACTATACTCTGCAATTCTACCATTATACACCATAGGATGCTATACTGTGCAATGTCTACCATTATACACTGTAGGATTCATACTATCAAGTCTACCATAAACACTGTAGATACTATACTGTGCAATGTCTACCATTATACACTGTAGGACTATACTATACTGTCTGTGTAATGTCTACCATTATACACTGTAGGACACTATACTGTCTAATGTCTACCATTATACAGACACTATACTCTGCAATGTCTACCATTATACACTGTAGGATGCTATACTGTAATGTCTACCATTGTACACTGTAGGACACTATGCTCTGCAATGTCTACCATTGTACACTCTGTAATGTCTACCATTATACACGTAGGACTATACTCTGTAATGTCTACCATTACACACTGTAGGATACTTATACTGTGTAATGTCTACCATTATACACTGTAGGACACTTATAATGTCACTGTGCAATGTCTACCATTATACCATAGGATGCTATACTGTATACCATTATACACTGTAGGACACTATACTCTGCAATGTCTACCATTATACACTGTAGGATGCTATACTCTGTAATGTCTACCATTGTACACTGTAGGACACTATGCTCTGCAATGTCTACCATTATACACTCTGTAATGTCTACCATTATACCGTAGGATGCTATACTCTGTAATGTCTACCATTACACACTTATACTATACTGTGTAATGTCTACCATTATACACTGTAGGACACTATACTGTGTAATGTCTACCATTATACACTGTAGGATGCTATACTGTGTAATGTCTACCATTATACACTGTAGGACACTATACTCTGTAATGTCTACCATTATACACTGTCTACCATTATACACTTTAGGATACTATACTGTGTAATGTCTACCATTATACACCGTAGGATGCTATACTGTGCAATGTCTACCATTATACACTATAGGACACTATACTGTGCAATGTCTACCATTATACACCGTAGGACACTATACTGTGCAATGTCTACCATTATACACTGTAGGATGCTATATTCTGTAATGTCTACCATTATACACTGTAGATGCTATACTGTGCAATGTCTACCATTATACACTGTAGGATACTATACTATGCATGTCTACCATTATACACTGTAGGATACTATACTGTGCAATGTCTACCATTATACACTGTAGGACACTATACTCTGCAATGTCTACCATTATACACCATAGGATGCTATACTGTGCAATGTCTACCATATACACTGTAGATTCTATACTATGCAATGTCTACCATTATACACTGTAGGACACTATACTCTGCAATGTCTACCATTATACACTGTAGGATGCTATACTCTGTAATGTCTACCATTGTGCACTGTAGGACACTATGCTCTGCAATGTCTACCATTATACACACCTGTAATGTCTACCATTATACACCGGGATGCTATACTCTGTAATGTCTACCATTACACACTGTAGGATACTATACTGTGTAATGTCTACCATTATACACTGTAGGACACTATACTGTGTAATGTCTACCATTATACACTGTAGGATGCTATACTGTGTAATGTCTACCCTTATACACTGTAGGACACTATACTCTGTAATGTCTACCATTATACACTGTAGGATACTATACTGTGCAATGTCTACCATTATACACTGTAGGATACTATACTGTGCAATGTCTACCATTATACACCGAAGGATACTATACTGTGCAATGTCTACCATTATACACTGTAGGACACTATACTGTGCAATGTATACCATTATACACTGTAGGACACTATACTGTGTAATGTCTACCATTATACACTGTAGGACACTATACTCTGCAATGTCTACCATTATACACTGTAGGACACTATACTGTGTAATGTCTACCATTATACACTGTAGGACACTATACTGTCTAATCTCTACCATTATACACTGTAGGACACTATACTCTGTAATGTCTACCATTATACACTGTAGGATGCTATACTCTGTAATGTCTACCATTATACACTGTAGGACACTATGCTCTGCAATGTCTACCATTATACACTCTGTAATGTCTACCATTATACACTGTAGGATACTATACTGTGCAATGTCTACCATTATACACTGTAGGATACTATACTGTGTAATGTCTACCATTATATAATATAGGATACTATACTTAGTAATGTCTACCATTATGCCATTCTAAGTAAATTTTTATTTGAAATAAGTAAGGTACAGTACCTGCATATATTTTTCAGGCAGATAGATTGGCAAAGGTGTAATTCTTGGATAATAAAAATCTATTCTTCTTTCTCTACATGAGGAAACATTCCTGCATCAGACTGTAGGTACCATCTTCTGCACTATACCCATAACTCAGAGGGATTGATAGCAAGTACAAATGTCATAAGAATTTCTTATCAATTTGGGGTCTCCTTTCTCTTGATTTAGTATTTCTACAAATAGTTA
Organism: Cricetomys ansorgei; assembly: GCA_026225945.1. Lineage (NCBI taxonomy): Eukaryota > Metazoa > Chordata > Mammalia > Rodentia > Nesomyidae > Cricetomys > Cricetomys ansorgei. The sequence continues at coordinate 55,341 of JAMJFZ010001594.1, forward strand.
ATAAAGTTTTTTGTATTTTCCAGAATGTAGAAAGTTGATTCAGAAAAGTTTCCATAAATGCCTGTGAAGGCATAAATCTTGAAGGGAAGTATACACATCTACTCTGATATTTTAACTAATGTCACTGGCTCATATAACTTGGAGTCCAACTGAGAGTTACTATCCTTAGTTCAGTGAGCTGGCTCAGTGTTTGGCATTATTTAGACAGCTTGATTTGGTGGATATTAGTTCTGTTCTGATACCTCAGTAAACTACATGTCACATTACTAGAAAGCCCTTTGTCATGGTGCTTTATTGTACTATATTCAAGATTTAAGAGACTGTGTTGGGACTGGGCTGCAGGGATGTAAAGGCATAGCCAATGCATTCAGAAAAGTTTTATTCCTAATCATAAAAGGAGTATAGTTATGTCTCCATAATTGGTGAAGCTACTGCAACAACCAGAAAGCTGTGTGAAAGGCAGACAGGGGAGCTGAGTTCCAAGAGAACCTAAAGGGACATTCTGGTTAAGATTCCTACGACCCCCCACCCCTATTTCCCTTTTCCCAATCATACAGCTGACGGGCTAATGAGACAGACAAACAACTGTGTTGTTTCCTCACAATAAATCAACTGTAGCAGAATTAACTGAATTTCTGAGTTATAAAACCAAAACCAGTCATATTAATGTATGTTTAATTCTTAACCAAGCAAAATGGGAAAAAAAAAAAAAGAGTTCAGTAATCCTGATATCAGGCCAAATTTCTAGGAACACTCCCGCAGCTGACTAATGATGGCCACTGTGACAGCCAGCGCCTGTGATTCACATGCAAAGGCAGTAGTGAGCATTCAGTGTCATCCTTGCTGGTCTCCCGGGGTGAAGTCCTTCACCAGACTCAACCCCTGCCAAGCTCAGTCACCATTGATCAGGAAGGCAGCCACAGCTATCACTCACTGACAGATGCTCTGAGCTGCGTCTTCAGCTGACTTCTACTGGTGCTGGAAGTTTCCAGTGATTCATGGAGACCGTAGGAATCTTTCTGAATTCTAGGAATGGTATCATTTTTCAGTTATATGTTATGGGATTAATAAGGGGTGAGCTGCTTCCAAAACTTGTGGGTGAGTTTGATCAGTTTTACAAGTAACTGTCAAAGACAGACAGAAGTACAAATCAATAACTTTCAATCCTAGTGTTTTTATCTTACACTCAGCTTTTACTGAGTGCCTATTATTTTTGACACCTTATATGTCGTAAGCATTTGAATTACTGGACACTATTTTCCAATAACTTACTATCAAATTACTCATGCATAGCAAGTCTTTTAATATAAGTCTTTGAGCGTAAAATTAGTGATGTGACCTAAATTCAATTACAGATACAGTATCATCAGTCAAATGAATTAATATGTAACAGGAAGTTACAAACTTTCTGGAAGTAAGCTTTACCATTGCATATTTGAATTTTTAAAATACCACTAAATAACACCGAATACAGATTCAGGCTAAGCAAGATGAGACTTATAAATTATAGTTCAGATTTAAATCTGGGACCAGGGATACAGCTCAGTTGCAATGGTGCTTAAGTAAGATATGTGAAGCCTAACAATAGGGCCATCACTGTATAAAACTAAGCAAGGTATTGGAAAAAGCTAGCCTTGACATCCATGTGGTTGCTATGACAGGGCAAGTCCTGTATGGTATACTGGTAGAATATACCTGTTCTAGGAAAGTCCATTGTGAAAGGACAGATTGTGAGGTGTATGAGACTAAGTAGATAGGCTCTCAGGGTCAAGATTGTAGATTGTTAGGAACTGACTAACACTGCATAAAGGGGCGTGTGCATGTGTGCAAATGCACATGGGGAGGCCTGAGGTGGACACTGAGTGTCTTCTTGAATGGTCTCTGTGTTTTCTTGAGACAAGGTCTTTCATTGGACCTGGAGCTCACAGATTTAGTTAGACTTGCCGGATAGCGAGTTCTGGTTTCATCCTCCACAGCACTGGGGTTACAGACACAAGTCACCCACCATGCCTGGATTTTTTCAAGGGTGTTGGGAATCCAAACTCAAGTCCTTAATTTTGTGTGGAAATCACTTTAATAACTGAACTATCTCCCTTACCCACTTCTATTATGTCCTGTAAAGATGTTGCCGCTGCCCTGAGAACCCTAGCCTCTTACTAAGAACAAGATGAAGAATGATTAGACTCTGTCTTCGGGTTTCAACTGTTAGGATGAAACACCATAATCAAAAGTAACTTGGGAAAGATAAGGTTTGTTTCAATTTTCAACCCTTGTGTCACATTCAGTTGATGACAGAAGTCAGGGCAGCCCTCAAAGCAGGAGCCTAGAAGCAGAAAGCAGAGTAAAGGCCATGGAGGAGTGCTAATTACTGGCTTGCTCCTAATGCTTACTGGGCCTGCTTTTCTTAGGTCTTAGCCACCAACTCAGAGGAGGCACCACCCAAAGTCAGCGAGGCCCTCCCCCATCAATGATTAATCAAAACTGTGCACCACAGGCCAATCAGGGAGAGGCATTTTCTCATTTGAGGTTCTCACTTTCCAAATGAGTCAAGCTTGTATCAAGTTGAATTAAAACTAGGCAGCACACAGTGCTAGCTGTATTCTGCGCAGTGATACTTGATTACGGTTCTCTAACTAAGATTTGGTAATTGGCTAAAATTTATCACTTGATTAGTGGATAGCTAATATCAATGCTTGGCAATGAATACTCTGGTACATCTGACCCACGTAACAAGACAAAAAAGCATGCTCTACAGAGAGTCCTTCAGTGAGAACATTTGAAGAGAAGCATCTCTGAGCAAGTTCAAGCGTGGGCAGGCTTTGTGAACATGAATGAGTCACAGGACCTCTTTCAAACTGAGTGTACTCATTTGCGAAAGAAAACTTCAAGTACAGCTAGTCAAATATATAGTTTATGAATTTCAATGTAAATCCAGGCAAAAATACTAAGTTGCATGAGTGAGCAATATCAAGTTTACTTTTATCATCTTTGTCCTTCAATAATTTAAGCATTCAACTAGTCTCAGCAAAAGATGTCATAAAGTGTAGATATAAATTACCATGGTTTGCATTATGGCTAGATGTTAAATCAAAGCAGTTATAACATTCCTGAGTCTGCAACAGTAGTGAAGAAACAAAGGAGAATCCAGACATCGTCTCGGACTTGCTAATATGTCTTGGTATATTTTTTACTAAAGAATGGACTAAGGCTGTAGTAAAAGCATGCTTTGACATCAAATGCAATTCTAGAGCAAGGGGATAAAAAAAGTCTATAACTTTGAGAAATCACATTAAGATTCCCAAATGTCGCTGCTTCTCACTGCTAAGGTTTTATTACCCACTCATTTATATACTTTGCAATAAAAAATGATCTAAATTTGCTCTTTCTTTTTTGAAAAATATGATACTTATTAACAGGGGAACAGAAAACACAGAAACATTTCTCAAAGAAAATTACTTTTCTTACTACAAATAAGAAAAACACCCTTTATTCTTTGAGGAGCAATAACTACAGCAAGTGAAAAGCTGACTGATAATTAAATACAGCTTTTCCTCTACTGTCATCTGGGGGCAGTTCATGTCTAAAGATGACAGCAGATCTCTGCTCATCTCAGTGAGTTTTGCTCAGAATAATTGCTAAAAGAACTGAAAAAAAATCTCTTTTGTTTTCAAAATATCATGCAATATTTATGGGTGTCATAATGATAAGATAAGTATAAATTACTTCACAATGCAGTCACAGTGGCAGATCAGTAAATTCAGGACTATTAAAAGTCTCCTGAATGATGAAAATAGTCTCAGAAATGTACCCACTATATAGCATGGTCGCACCCACGTTTATCTACTGGGCATCAAAAATGTGGCTCCTGAAAATAAGAAGCTGCTTTTTGCATTTTCTTTAATTAAATTATCACAAAGTTTGGCGTCCAAACAAACTTCTTAGAATGAGTCCCATGCAACACTGTCTTTGCAGAAATGGAGAATTATTGGTTTCAAAAAGCATCAGAAAGGTCAGACATACACTCAGGTTTTATAATGAGCTTCCTGTTCCTCACTTTATTTTAAATTGCATTTATTTTGAGTGTGTGTGTGTGTGTGTGTGTGTGTGTGTGTGTGTGCGCGCGCAAGAATGAGTGTGTTCATGCGTAGGAATGCACATGCTGTAGAGCATTCGTAGGAAAGTCAGTAAGATTGTAGGAGCTGGTCTCTTTCCACAGTGTGGAGCACAGGGATTAAACTCAGGCCACCAGACCCTGCGACAGGCTGTCTGCCCACTGAGCCATCCCACAACACTGCTTCCGCCCTTACAGAGCAGCATTGCTTGAGTTGCCCATAAAAATAATGTATTTTAACTGTTAATATACGCACTACATCAAACAACATTGATGATGGGGGGCACGCTTTTCTTAGTTCTGAATTTAATAGAAGTGTTTTGAGTGTTTCTACATTTAGCACAATATTGGCTATAGGTTTGACATGCGCAGTCTTGATTACACAAAGATATATTTCTTCTTCATCTTCAAATTGTTTTTCATGAAAGGGATGTCAAAGGCCTTTTCTGTGTCTACTAAGATTGTCACGTGATTTCTATCAAAATGTGTATTTATATACTACATTATATGCATTGATTTGAACTAAACTTGTTAAATAAACTTGCATCTCTACTATGAAGCCCAGGTTAACGTCTAAATGTGCTTCTGAATGTAATTTGCAATCATTCTATGGAATTTGGTCTATATTCACCAGGGAAAATTGTCCACAGCTTTCTCTTTTGCTATGTCGTCTAGTTTTAATATAAGGGAGATATCATCTTCTTAAAATGAGTGTCTTTCCTTATGATGAGGCATCAGCATCTGCTCTCAGGATTTCTCAAGATAATATTTACTTGTCAAGTGTAGTCACCTTAATCTATAATAGCTCCTGTAAACTTATTACGTCTATGTAACTGCAGTAGTGTGTTATGTGACCAGTATCTTTCCAGTGCATCTTCGAGATTCATGCCTCTGGGAAGAATTCAGCTCTCAACTTCAGTGAGGTCAACATTTTGATATTTCATGTAAGGAAGATCATGCAGCCTTTTTTGTGTTATTTAAAAGCCAAAATGTCCAACTAGCTTGACTGAGGCTCTGTGAATGATAGGAATCTCCTTTTTATGGTCAAATAATATTCCATTGATTATACACAAAATATTTCAATATCAACTTAACATATAATGGGCAATTAGGTTAATTCAATATGCTAATACATCAAGTACCTTAAAATCTTTCCAAGTGGGATGGAATGGAATAAAAATGCATCTACCCAACAAAAAAATCACTTAACATAATGTAGAGATAGGCTATAGCATGGGAGAAAACTTTTCAACTATATATCATATAAAAAATTAATATTTAAGATGTACAAGTAATTCAAATAGTAAACATAAAAAATTCAAATAATCCAATCAATAGATAGCCGATGAATTGGAAAGTCTTCAAAAGAAAATACAAATGGCCAATAAATATATGAAAACTATTTATAATCCTTAGAAATCAGGGAATTAACAATTAAAATTGCATTGGATATTCCATTTTATCCCAATCAGAACGCCTATGGACATGAAAAAAAAGTTGGAAGAAAGCTGAAGGAAAGGAACCTGAAAGGTATCTTGGTGGGATTACAGATTTATACAGCAAGTATAAAAATGCAACTTAAAAAAATTGACCATTAATCTGTTGGTAGTTTTCTAGGCTGTTTCTGTATCCTGACTATTGTGCACAACACTGCAATACCCTCAACACTTCACAACAGACGGGACTGTCACAGTCACAGCCAAAGAAAATGCAGAGTTGTGGAGCTCAGCACCAATGGATACATCTACAGTAAAACTCCCACAGCAAACGTCTAGTAATCACTGAGGAAAAGGGAGCAGAAAGATTTTAACAACCAAAGGATCAGGGACTTTGCTGTGAGATTGCATCTTCTAGTGATGTCAGAAGCTATAACTATAAAGTTTCACCAACATGACTGCATAAACATGAACTGAACATAGACAAAAACAGGAAAGCCAACAAAGAACTTTAAGCCCAAACAGAGGACTTAGGTGTCTAAGGAATGCTGAGAAAGGGAGAAGTAGTCTTCCCCAGGGAAGACCACAGCAGTAGGTTATCCAATACCAAATGGTCATCCCTGAAAGCATACATACAATTAACATTATACAGACTAAGGTGGTTCTATTTAAGAATATATATGCATATACATATACATATATGTGTGTAACAGCAATTATGAAAAAAGAGGTCATGTATTTGAAAGTGAACAAGAATAGCTATGTTAGAGGATTTTGAAGAAAGAAAGGACAGGGGGGTAAGGATCCAATTATAATCTAAAAAAAAAAGAAAATCAGATGTGCAAATATTTCTATGTCACACTGATATATTCCTTCAAATATAAACTCAGGAGGAGTGTATCTGGATTATGTTTGGAATATAGAACTCAAATGTTACTTGTGTATGAGTATCTCTTTTGTGTGTGTGTGTGTGTGTGTGTGTGTGTGTATGTGTGTGTGTATGTGTCTGTGTGTGTATGTGTGTGTGTGTCTGTGTGTGTGTGTATGTGTGTGTGTGTGTGTGTGTGTGTGTGTGTGTGTGTATGTGTGTGTGTGTGTATGTGTCTGTGTGTGTGTGTGTGTGTGTGTGTGTATGTGTGAGAAACCAAGGAAAGTACAAGATAGATTTAGGTCAGATTATTTTCTCTATGTATCAAGGAATTGATATTTTAGAAGTGTGGTATAAAGAAAAATGAATTTCCTCACTTCTAGGTCAATAGTTTGAATTCAACTCAGCTCAGTAATAACTCTAAGTATGAAATATGTGTTGTTTAGATTGGTCCCAGAATAAAAATAGAATCTGCCCTATTCCAAGATGAAAACCATCCATATTCTCCAAGTGACTAGCACCATTCCTGACAAGCGGGGCTACACAGAAGAGGCTGAGGCAATGTGGCTAGACACAGCGCTTGCTCAAGCCATGTGCAAGCAAATGCCAAGCCTTTAGAAGATTATTCTGTTTCAAAATTAGAATTTTAAAGAAAGGTTCTACTTTGTTCTCTCATTAATAATAGAATGAACGAGTTTATGCATTGTGGATATTGGAAATTGAGGTGGAGACTTTATTTAGATTTTAAGACTACAATTAAATAGGAAGTTTTCTTTAGGGATGGGGAACATGCTAAAACTTCAAATCTCATTTTCTCACTTTGATTTTCTATACTGTGACCTAATGCCTTAGTTTAAGACAGGTGTTCTATAACGCTTTTTATGGGTGGATGGATGGATAAGTGGAAAGATAAGCACACATACAGGCATTTACCTGTCTCTTCACTATGACGTTGTTAATTTAGAACCAACACCTTTTGCCAACACAGTTTCAGCATGCCCTGTCTCTTTGCTCTATCTCCCATCCCAACCCTTCAGTTGAATGTTTGGTTTCCACTGAGTCAGTGTTTTGATGGTTAATTTTGCTTGTCTATTTGCTGAAATAAATAAGTGTTGAAAAGATCATTGAAGCATATCTCTGGCTATGTTTGTGAAGGTGTATGAAGTCACAAGGAGATTGTTAAAGTTCTGGATTCGTCTGTTGTTTTCTGATGAAAGATTCAGAATTTGAAGACTGATAGGAAATGGTTGAATTGGGGAAGTTGAAGGAAATGGGTTACTATGGGGCATGATTTTGAAGGATTTATTTTGGCCCTTGACTCTTCCTTTTAACCTCTCTGTTCCTTGCCTAGATAGCATGAGCGGCCACTGTCATGTGCCCCCAGAGCCATGATAATCTACCTCCCGTCAGACCCAAGGCAATGGAGCAGACAACTTTGGAATTAAATCTCTAAAGCTATGAGCCAGAATATGTTTGACTTCTTCTGACATGTTTCTCTGTAGTGTTTGTCAGAGCAATAATAAACTTGCCAAAATATAACTGTTGTATGGGCCAAAACAAATGTGAGCACTTCATAAATGTGTATTGAATCAAATAGGAAGATACTGTTTTTAATTTTCTCATTCAAAATCATGTCAGGATTCAGGATGCACTAAAAACTCCTCTGACTGTTGGAGGAACAATGTACAAATAGAAAAGTCCTGCCCAGATTGTAGATTAAATAGGCAATAAGCAAGCTGAAGATGTCGAATTTTAGACACAGGATAGAAGTGTGCAGTGGGGTCTTTGCAACTTTAGATTTATAAATGTAAAAGGGAACCTCACTAATAAGAGGACATTTGATCCAAAAAGACTGCCTTAAGCAATCCAACAATAATATATCTACAAGAAAACTCCAGGAAAAGACCAGAGCTTTGCATTAGAAACATTCTAGTATGTATAAGAACTAAAATAAGATTGGCATGCCTGGAAAAGAGTCCAAGAAGTGAATATAATATGCCCTGTGGTTATAGGTCCTGGTGGGTCAGGAAGGCCAGCTTGCAGTTGGAGTGAAATGGAAAGACATTGATTCTGAAGATCGATGGCTAATTTTTCCTCCAGTAGCATATAGTACTGTCCAATACCATGAGTGTTACTCAGAATGGACAAAGGTTCTAGTTGAACTCTTCTCCATAGCACATGGTGTCTTTAGAAATAGTGTCTTACCATCATGCTGTAGAGGATAACCAACAGTCTTAGCAATAACTTGCAATGTTTCATGGGGTCTATGGGGAACCTTTGGCCAGTTACTGTAAAAGATGTAACCTGTTCCTGGCACTAGGGATTTTATTTGGTGGCATCTGCTACCTACTTGTGGACATTGTCTCCTCCATTCTGTAGTAACTCCCTTTACATTTCTTTTTCAAGTGTATATCCCTTAGAAAGCTCTACAGTAGCAGGTTTCCATATAGATTTCCAGAAGGTCTTTAGTGTTGATTGCCCTCTGTATAGTCCCTTCTCTATTCTTTACTTCACTCCCCTATCTGTTTAATCTTCCACTTCTGGCTTCTCCTTTATCCCTTTTATAACATTATATTCTATTTTCTATTCCTTAGAGGATCACCCCCCCCAAGTCCCTCATGAGCTACCTAATTTCTGTGGATACTCTAAACTTAAGCACAAATATCTCAACTTTAAAAGCTAATATCCACATATAAGGGAAAACAGGCTATTTTTTTCTGGGTCTTGGTTACTCTACTCAGGATGATTGTTTCTAGCTCATTTACCTGAAAATCTCATGGTTTATTTTCTTAACAGCTGACTAATATTCCATTCTTTAAATGTACCACATTTTCAGTTTCCACTCATCATATGACTGCCATCTAGGCCATTTCCAGTTTGTGGGTATTATTAACAGGATACATAGGTATGCCTACAGTAAGATGCAGTGTCATTTGTATATATGGCCAAGAGCAGTAGAGCTGCATCTCTGGTAGGCCTGTTGTTAGTTTTTAGGAACCTCTTCTCTGATTTCCACAAGGGCTATACCAGTTTGCCCTTCCATAGGCAATGAGCAAGTGTTCTCTTTCCCCACAACCTCACCGGCTGTCATTTGTTTATTAATCTTGGTCATTCTTACTGTGGCAAATTGAAATATCAGTTTTAATTTCCCTGATGGCTAAAAATGTTGAGAAACAATTGAGAATTTCAACAATCTTATCCATGGAAATCAGTGAACTTATGACACCAAAACAGAAAAAGAAGACATCGGAAGATGGAAAGCCCCCACAATCACCAATCTCTAGGATTAATATTGTGAAAATGGCCATCTAATCAAAAGCAATCTAGAGATTTATTGTGATCCTCATGAAAATTGCCACACAATTCTTCAAATAAATTGAAAAAAAATCTTAAACTAAATATAGAAACACACACACATACACACACACACTAAAACCAAAAACAAAATAAAACAGAAAAAGCAGAATAGCTAAAACAATCTTGACAACTAAAGAACCAGCAGAGGAGTCACCATCCTAGATTCCAGGCTGTGCTACACAGTTACAGTAGTGGAAAGAGCATGTCACTAACATAAACCAAGTTTATTAATGGGATAAATAGACTTGAAGACCTTCTTCTTCTTCTTCTTCTTCTTCTTCTTCTTCTTCTTCTTCTTCTTCTTCTTCTTCTTCTTCTTCTTCTTCCTATTCTTCTTCTTCTTCTTCTTCTTCTTCTTCTTCTTCTTCTTCTTCTTCTTCTCTTCTTCTTCTTCTTCTTCTTCTTCTTCTTCTTCTTCTTCTTCTCCTCCTCCTCCTCCTCCTCCTCCTCCTCCTCCTCCTCCTCTTCTTCTTCTTGTTCTTCTTCTTCTTCCTCCTCTTCCCCTTCCCCTCCTTCTCCTTCTCTTTCTTCTTCTTCCTCCTCTTCCCCTTCCCCTCCTTCTCCTTCTTCTTCTTCCTCTTCCTCTTCCCCGTCCCCTTCCACTTCCCCTTTCCTTCTCCTTCCCCTTCCCTTTCTTCTCCTTCTCCTTCTTCCTCTCATTCTCATCTGTTCTCATACTCACGTGGTACAGGATGGCTTTGAATGCCCTTTATGTAGTCCAGGCTATCCTTGAACTCCAGTCTACCTGTCTCTGACCCTAGAGTTCTAGGATTCATCACACCTGGCTTGTCTATTTTATTTTAACATATTAAAATATTTAACAGCCTATAATACATTGGTTTGACCTGACTGACCTCTACTGTAAGGTTTATTTATTAGTAATGCATACTCCACTTACAATATTAATTTTAATTTTCCATGTTCACTAAAATTTTACAGGCTTCAGAGATTGGGATGTACCCATTTGGCAAGAACCCTTATTCTGCTTACCATATTCTGGTAGAGGGAACATTAGAACATAAACAGAAGAATGTTTTGGCTCAGGAGCACATATGAGAGCAGGACAGGGCTTTGAAGGTATGTCCAGACATTATTATTATGATCAACTATAAGATTTTAGCTTGATGAGGAAAATAATGGCATGCCACAGACTTGAAAAGCTTCGAAAGGAAGATTCAACTGTTAGCAACCCTGAAATTATAGGAAATGAGCAATGGGATAAGAGACAGAGGACAGGTTCTGAGAGGAGGGAGCAGATGCCAACCAAATTCAGGTGTAGGTGTGGGTCATAGTGGCTGACAGAGGGGAGCTGACACACCTAAGGCAAAAATATTAAAAGGATGAACTGAGCCATGTTTAAATAGAAATAATCTAACCTATAGCAAATATCACTCAGAAACTCATGTAAAGGGTGAATCCAAACAAGAAAAATATTCCTCTCCCATTAAAACTGTTTTGGAGCTGGGTGGTGGTGGTATACCATTTTATTGCTAGCATTCGGGAGGCAGAGGCAGGAGGATCTCTTTGAATTTGAGGCCATCCCGGTCTACAGAATGAGTTCCAGGAGAGCAGGAGTTACAACAGAGAAACCGTGTCTCAAAAAACCAAAAACAATTAAAAAAAACTGTTCTGTAACATCGTAGCCTTCTGCTAATATTAATTTATGAGTGAAATGTTGTACCAGGTACAAGGAAAGGGCAAGATATCACTTGAATGCTCACTTCTAAAACTAAGCCCATGCTCTGTCCCAAAGGGAACTTTGATATGCCACCAATCAGTGTGGTTGTGTATGTGTGTATGTGTGTGTGTCTGTGTATGTGTGTGTGCGTGTGTGAGTGTTTGTGTGTGTGCATGCATGTGTATGTGCATGTATGTGTGTATGTGAGTGTGTGTGTGTGAGTATGTGTATGTGCATGTGTGTGTGTATGTGTGTGTGTATGTGTGTGTATGTGACGTTTAGTAAAGTGGTCCCCTAGATTTAGCCCCCACACCTCCCCTTCACTTCTGCAGACAGTGTTTCATCTTTGTCCTCCATCTGTCAAGAATCCAGTTTGGAAAACAGCCATGATCCCCACTCAACTGTCAACCAGGTTTCAGGATCAGAGCTAGTCTTATCTTAAGCCATCCCTTAATTACTGCAAGCCAGCATGGGTAATTTAGTGAGTCTTCATTGCATGGTGATCACATCACTTTACAGTGAAGGTCTGTTTTACAGAAAGATGGAACTAGACTCCGTGATTGCTCTGAATGTCCCCATCATTTTCTTATGGCAATCAGTAGCTGAATTATTATTTTTTAACAGAGACTCTCAATGAAGCAGCACTTAAAATCTGATAGCAAAGGCATCATATTTAAAAAAGAAAAAAGAAAAAGACTGATAAGGGGTTTGGGCCTAATCTGCAATTTACAAGTCCTTTCAAATGTCTTTCCCCAACCTAGTGCTTCACAGCAAGCACAAAATGTAATCCTTCTTGCCAGCTCTCAGCAGTGGCATTGTGAGAGTATCTGGCTGAGATAATCTTTCCACAGTGAGGTCTCTGTACATTCATTGTGAGCTTTCTTAAACCCTACAAAGGGCCAGAGACATTGAAATGACAATTTTCTCAAATTCTCATTTGAGCATCAATATTCAGTTATCTTACACATTTCTGGTTTGAGCCTATTATTCAACTTCTTTGTGAAATCCCGAATGGCTCTCCTGTTGCACTGCAGTGTGTGAGCTTCACCGATTGCCTTCTGTGCAACTGTGTGAAGTCCAAAGAACCAAGCAGTAACTTGCGTATTCAGATACTCGTGGGGGAAGTGAAAACAATAACAGGCTCCAATTTTAAATGTTTTCACGTGTTCAGAAACATATGTGGATAATTTAGTCCCACTCTCGTTAATAAAATGATTTTAGAAATGAACTTAGAAGGAAGCTCAAATATTGTTTATGAGAGCTTGAAAGAAAAACAACAGGATTGTTAACTTATACATCTCAGCAGCTGCAGGGGGAAAGGAGATGGAGAAGAGGGGGGAAGAAAGGCAAGTCTTTTGAGTTAGGGCTCAAGAAAGCTGGTATGATCAGCAATGGAGGTGAGCAAGCAGATGTGTGGTGGAAAGAGGGAGGTGTGTGCTTCCAAGAATGAGAAAGCCAAGAGTTTCAGGGAAAACCCTGGCGACTGGAGGAGAGAAAGGAACACTCAGGCTTTAGCTAGAACTCAGAGAAGTGGGCAGAGTTAGCACTTCCACAGGGTAGAAGCTCGCTGACAGGTATTTCAGGAAGGGCAGGAGGAAGTATGAATATATATCTCATTAAGGGGATATTTATTACTCTCATTTCCTTTGCTTGACTTCCAGTAAATCAGCTGTCTTGGGAATGGCCAAGTGGGCCTGTGATTGACAGACCCAGTTGTATTGAATCTTACCCGTGGATACAACACTATGTAATGTTGTAATCTTTAGGGCAAATCAGAATGCCATGACTCCACAAGGCCAGAGGTAGAATTCAGATCTAATTGTGTTGATCAAGTAGTAGTGTTCCCTTAATGGCCTTTTTAACAAAACTGTCATAGCTACACCTTTTTGTGTGTGTGTTTGTGTGTGTGTGTATGTGTGTGTGTGTGTAATGATCTAAATCCTAAGGCAGGACTGCTGTGATGCTCACCTTCCTAGTGTTGCTCAGGATCTGAGGAAGATGATGAAGTAAAGGTTCATTCTCAGTGGCCACCAAACCATCTAGCTACTCCACATAACAAACTTAGGGGGACAAAGACAAATGATCCCTGAGCATTCAACTGCTACCCATTAAAAAGACAGTCTCAACAGCTTTGCCATGCAATGTCAGGTTAAGACAGGTTAAGGCACTGTGACCATCAACTCTGGAAAAGTCAATGAGTCTGCAGACTCACTGGCTGGTTAGAATTTCAGCTCTGTGGAGAGATTGGAATGTTGCAGCTCCAGAGGTTAATTACCTTATGTTGGGTTAGTCTAGACCTAGAAACTTGCCCTCGTCTGTGTCAAAACTAATGTTCTGTGACTAATAGATAAAAACATTTTGGAATCTATTAGCTTACCAAAACACTAGCTCCACCAAACTAAAATCTCAAATAGCATTTTGGGCTTATAGAAAAGCTTCCCCATCTTGCTGAATCACCTCTCTGAAGTAAATTCCAATGGATTTTAAACTTTCCTATATTAAAAACTCTCTCTTTGCTCTGTAAAACTTTAAAACCTTCACGAAACTGTTCTCACATTGGAACGCAGAATTGGGGGTAACTTAAATCTTTGTTTCTGGGCTATGTTTACTCAAAAAAGGATCCAGAACAAACTATTTCTTATTCCATTTAAGATAAGAGCTTAAATGATGGCTTTTGCATCAACATCACTATAAGCCAGAATGTTTATAGCCTAGAACCCCCAAAGCACTAGACCAAGCTGAATCTGATTGAGGTTCGATATGGCTACACAAATGATATACAAGGAAAGGGAGAAATTGTTGCCAGATAACCACCTCTTCCCACAAAATGCCATCTATAAGTAAAAGTGTCAACTCCCTGGTGTCAGACCATCTCTCAGAGCAGAATCTCGGTGCTAACTCTTAGCTGACCTAAAATGTCAATAATTTGAGAGATCATGGAATTGAGTAATTCCTCTAGTAAGCTGGAGACAACATATCTGGCATATGGCTCATGGGAACAGTGCCCAGATAAGTGCAGAAACTTGAAGGTGACTTTTACTAAAAGCATTTGACCCTTCACTAACTGAAAAGAGTAAAGGATTTTTGCATTTCTTCCTTTCCTTCTTGATCTTTGAGTCATTTTCCATTCTGTAGCTCTTTGAATAAAATGTCTTAGCATAGGACTGACTTGGCCTATTCCCTGGTAGTCGATGTTTGTGACTGTCCCAAGTTCTTCCTCAGGAGTTCAAGCATCAACACTTCTCAGTTTGATGACATCAGCTGTAACTGAGTAGCTCTGTTGGCTGCCCAATAGCTCACTGAGTACAAGGGCAGGACCTTGCACACACTCAAAAAAATCAATGAAAGTCTGATATTCATTCCTTTTGTTAAGTTAGTAACTTAAATACATCTTTGAACAATCTTTGTTCCCTTCTCATGAGTTAAAGTACATAAGGTGCTTTGTGTGGATATTTTTATGTTTGTTTATTTAACGTGTGTATGTGTGTGTGTGTGTTTCTGTAGGTTAGAGTAGAAGCTCCTGTCCTTCCACCATTTTTACAGACAGAGAATTTACTAAAGTGGATTAATTTGGGAGATATCAGTTCACTAAATCAAAAAATGAAGACTTAGAGTTACATGAACTTTATAAAGTATGATCATAGGATGCTAACACATCTAATTCAGACACACTGCTGGGTAGGAGGGATTGAATGTAGATTCCTGGGCTTGGTGGCACGTACGTACATAACCACGGTACCTTCTCACAGGTTTGCATATTGTTCTGTTAAGATCAGTCTATATTTTACTATTTATGACATCTGATTGCACTATCTGATTCCAGAAGGAGAGAGAAGCTCATGGTATTTCTCCAACTGATCCACGTGCTGTTCCACTCAGGATAACTGTGACAAAATAACCATATTTGGGGGTTTCTAACACAATTGTATTAATTTACAGTTTTGAATAGCAGAAGAATGTAATAGGTCTCACTGGGCTGGAAGACAATCTCTAAGAGAAAACAACACTGGAAACAAGTGTTCTCTGGCCTCTTCCAGTTTCAGGAACCCTGACTGTGTTCTGCTTTTCAAGGCACAGAGTAAGAGAATCTTTTTTCTCTTTGTAGTACTGTGATTAAAGAACAGGAAGCCTCATTATCTCACCTGAAGAATCCTCTGGTTGTATCAGCCCTACCCAATAAAGCAAGGCTCTCCTGATTTAAAGATTAGCTGATTAAAAACTGAAATCCTATCCTCTGACTTAATTCCCCTTTGTTACACAAAATAAACATCTCTATTCACTCGGAGAAAGTGTTAGGAGCCTAGAGATCAGTCTCCCACACATTCTCATTGCCAACAGATTATGTCCAGATTATGTACTATTTGGTATAGTATTTCTCATCTGCAGTCACATTTTCTTTGGGCATATTTACCTGCAAAGCACTTAATATTCTCCTGTTGGTTGGAGAATATTAGGAGCAAACATTGGCATCTTAAATATGAATGGTCACTGAGAAAATCCTGACTCAAGAGTGGCTAATACCACACATTTGTAATACTGATACTAAAGAGGAGAGTTGAAAACGAAGGCCACCCTGAGTTTAAGGATAGCCACCATCACAACAAAACATTGGCCAATGCCAGAACTTAAAAACTAGTAATGATATTTCCCATTTAAGAATGGCCGTGGCTTAAAAATGAATCAGGACTATCATGTTGGCCGTATGTCAGATGTCAACTTGCTTTGAAATTTGAACATTGTTTTTTTCAATTTGAGACTTTGTAGCCTGAGTTAAACCGCACTCAGTGTGTAGCCCAAGCTAACATCAAACTCAGCATTCCAAATGCTATATTCCAGGTATGAGTCTCTATGTCTAGCTAGAACACTTACTAGAGATTTTCCTTTTTAATTGACACAGATCTTATTTCAATAATCCCCAAAAGTGCATCCACACTGCTATGGGTGCTAATAAAATTATTTATTAAAATATTAATAATCAGACTGCCTACAGTACTTTGAGCGTTTGTTGCAATCAA
Organism: Cricetomys ansorgei; assembly: GCA_026225945.1. Lineage (NCBI taxonomy): Eukaryota > Metazoa > Chordata > Mammalia > Rodentia > Nesomyidae > Cricetomys > Cricetomys ansorgei. The sequence continues at coordinate 71,806 of JAMJFZ010001594.1, forward strand.
ATGTGTTTAAGATAATGAAACACTTCTTGTATTTTATTTGACATATGTAAGTATTATGCCCATTTTGCCATACTGAAATGTTATTTACCTTAAATTTATACTTATTTAAAAAGATGTGTTGTCTTAGATCATTCAAATGGAACTCAAATATATATATATATATGAATTACATTCCTTAATTTTATACAGAGCATTTAGTAAACTTACTTAATTTTAGAGACATCAGTTTATTAAATCACAAAATGAAGCCATTTGAGTAAAATCACATGAATTTTACTAAGTGAGATGACAGAATGCCAATATGTCAATTTCAGTGAAAATATCAAAAAGACATTGTCATGTCACATCAGTTCTCAGAATGAAGTCAATATCACCTGAGCAAGCCAAAGCCTCTGAAGGTGTCTTGTGAGCTCATGACTATCAGCTGCTTAACCAGAAGCTTCTACTGCGGACCTTGAGATAAACATCAAGGAATATTGGTGTGGAACACAGCTGTGGTTACTAAATGATTAAATATACTTCATCAATGTTTTCACAACACCACTCTCAATTTCCTACTGCTGTTCTACCCATCTCTTCTGGATTTTAGCAACGCTAGCCTTCCAACTACCATACCATTTATACATATGACAACCTTACTAGACATTGTATTTTCCAGATTCCCTGTCCTCAGAACTGTGAATATTCTGTGGCTTGCATTACTTGCAAGCAAACAACTGAGCCTGAATGAATTCTAGATATATAGGCAAGCAAATAAACAAAGAACAAATCAACAACAAAAAACACAAGATTCTTGTGTCAGAAAATAAGGACTTTGCTCATTTTTGACTGTCCAGAGGCACTGGTTTTCTAGGGATGCCTGGCAAGGTGTTATTTACTGCGCAGCTGCAAAAATAGAAATTTATTTTCTTACTGTCCTGATTTGTTTTCCTGAATCTTCTACCTTAGCATGCAGACATCTGTGTTCTCCATATCTTCACATAGCCTTTCTTTTACCTGCATCTAACACTTTCCCTCTTAAAAGAACACCAGTAATATAATAGGGTTCATTATAATTACCTCTCCATCTTGGATACTCCAACTTAGACACAGAAACTTGGAGAGTGGAGCTTCATGGTAAAATTTGGGGAGAATACAATTCAGTCTGGAACACTATGCAATAAGCATTTTCTTGTTCCTGTTCCCCAAGTCCCAGTTACCACATGAGATGTAAGGTGGTCAAACTATGTCAGTTTGAATCAGTGGAGCAGTGCTTACTGTCCTCAGGGTTCCCCTGCCTGCTTCCAGGGATGTGGTGGTTGTCAGCTAGTACTAGAGAGTGGCCCATGCCACTTTATGGCTATCTTTCTCTTTAGAGCAGCTAAGGCAAAATAGATGGGAAGGGAACAGGAAGAAGCAAGGGACAATTTACAGTTACTGTGTCTCGGTACATGAACATAAGAAGCTCTTCTCAGTAGGGCTGCACACCTGGGGCCTTCAGTCAGGGGACCTTGCAGTGAGCAGTCCATTGCCCATCTGGAGACCGTGACATTGGTCTCTGGCTCAATTCAGCTCAGTTTGGACTCTACTTCCTAGAACTCCATCGTATCTTAAGCCTTTTCTCGTCCATTTTCTTAACACTTGGGCTTCTATCCCACTTCAGTGTGAGACCTGGAGGACATGTATGGACAAGGATATGCATATAGAATACATGGACATTTCCTTGGCTCCATTCCTAAAATTCTCCTTAGAGTCATCGTCATTAACAATTAGACAATGCCTAAGTGCTATCATAGAAGTCGTGTGTGTGTGTGTGTGTGTGTGTGTGTGTGTGTGTGTGTAATTACCCTCAGTAATTAGACCCACCCAACCTCACTAAATCAGCAAGGAAACATCTTTTTATTTTTCTGAGAGCTTTTACTGTTACCTCTCAATGAGTCAAAGTTGGCAGGGTTAGATTATAAGCGCTGTTGAGCTATAAAGCAGTTAACTTCCCTACACTTCATGTGAAACTACTTAATAAATACTTCCTGTCATCCTATATGGAAGTCAGCAAATGTTCTGGCTTGCCTGATTCCTGTCCACTGCACTCATGAACTTCTCTACCTCCTGCTCACAGTGAATGTGCGTCTCTGGAGTGGTTGCCTGAAAGGAACTAAAATATCCTTTCCACTCTGGAGATATCTCAGGACAAGTCAGCACAGACCACTGTATCTGAGTCTAGTCACTAGATGTGGCAGGAAGTGCCCCATTCTAGGGAGGGAAAGCAGCCTTCAAAGCTTTGGACAACAACCTTTAATGCTTATCAGGAATGACTCAAACAGTTACTTCCCTCCTAAAGTTTTCCTTAGAGTCAACACAGTGAATTTCTATAATTGTCTGATACACTTGGATCACCAAATGGTTCTCATAGGCTTCTTACAATCCTTATTATACAATTGGCTATATTTTAAGTTCTTTATTCCATAAAGCAGTATCCTTAACACCAGCCCACTACCATTGCCTATGGTGTTGAAAAGGCCTTAGGTGCAGTATGTCTTTAAGCTGAGAAGTTAGCCCTGTGGTTTCACCAATGTTGGAAAAATTTATGGCTTTCCTGAGTCACTGATGAGTGATTTGTAACTCACAGAAAGTAGATACCTGTAGTGTAAGAATTCTCTGTGAATCTATCCCAATCCCACAGAACTATGTCACTAGGAAAGCAAATGGCTGGCTCACAGACTGAAAGAATGTCACACATTTGCCTTTCTCTTCACCTCCAAGGACACTTTCTTGGATAAAAGACTGAAAAAATCCTAGACAAAGATGAAACAGGATTGAAAGAACCTAATGTGCCTCTGACAGGACTTCATCATCACAAGATTGAAAGAAAAGTTACACACACTTTATTTCAGGTCCTGAAGAACCAACCCCTCTGGGCCTGTGTGCCCACATTATTTCTGTGTGGTCAGAATGCAGACACAACTGTGCGTTGCCCTTCTATGCAGACCTAGTAACTGCATGTAAGGAGCTGCAGAGACTCCCTACCTTGGAGCTTCCAGTGAGCCTTGCTGACACATTCTGCTCTAATAGGTACTTCTGAAGGGACGATATGAATCTCTATATCATGTGGTCTGTTGTGGTTCAGCAACATGGTCTTGAGCCTATCTTATGCAAGCATTTTCCCAGCTTGTGATAAAGTATCTCTCAGTTCCACTGAAAGAAAAATACCAATTCTATGTATGCTACCTGAACTCACACATTATAAATGGAGTTCAGATTCTTTAAATATCATTAAGTAAAGCACTAATAGATTTTCTCCTGTTACATGGTCTATTTAATGCACTAAGGAACTTGAAGTAAACTAGGCAGTGATGGTATACGCCTTTAATCCTAGCACTAGGAAGGCAGAGGCAGGCAGTTCTCTGTGAGTTTGAGGCCAGCCTGCTCTACAGAGTGAGTTTCAGGACAGCCAGAGCTACAACAGAGAAATCCTTGAAAAAAAGAAAAAGAAAAAAACCTTGAAGTAAAGAAATATTGAGAAAAATGGATATAGTTGTAAATCATAAACTTCTAAATCAGAAAGATCCATCTTTTATAGGAATAACAGCAGGTAAAGATGTTTATATTTCAAGGTTCTGTATTAAGTATTTTATATTATTTAAATTTATGAGAAATAGACAAATTAGGAATGATATTATATAAACAGGAAAATGAAAAGCCCAGCGCCCCTTGTGGTAAAAACACTAACCCTTTCTCAGTTTAATGTCAAGTACTAGCTTTTCCAGACATCTCTCTGTTTAAGTCACGGACTCACTTTCCCAGAATTCCTTGTTTCCTCATAACAATTAATGAGCCAATTCAGGGCCTGGGTTCTAACCAATCAGAGAGATTCCCCTTTAAAAACCCTTGTAGAGAGCTTGTGCTGGGTCAGCCATCTTGCTTGAAGCCAGACTCCAGTGTACTGGTTTGCTCTGCAGAATAAAGGCTCCTTGCTTTTGCATCAGACCTGGTGGTCTTCTGGTGGTACTTGAGGAGGGGGATTTCAAAATCTGGGCACAACAAAACTAACTTTGAAATGTGTGATCTGAACTTTAAAAAGTCTGTTACGAAGAGATTTAAGAATGATCCACTGGAAATGTAATAATTGAAACCTCAGGAGCAAAGTACTACCATGAAAAAAATGACAGGAAATGCTTTTAATATGAAGAATATTTAATAATTACAAGTAGAGCTACCTCAGGATATAAGGCTGAAATAATTCAGAGATGAATAATAGAAATGTAGAACTGCATTAATTTTAATACTCACAGAGGGTAGAAGGTGTGTAACATCCTAAGAAGATAACTATCAAAAAGTGGTTCCAAGCTGCAGCAGCAGCATCTCCAAAAAATGTTCTAGGAACGAAGATGCCCAGGCATCCCCTAGTTGCTACTGAGAAACAGCAGGCTGATTTATTAAGCCCTTTGTGTTTCTGACACACACTGAGTATGACACCAGTCTAAAGTATTTTATGTGATCTATAAAACAGCATAAATGGCATTTCTCTTCTCTAATAACTTGTGTGACACCCTTGCATCATTTTCGGTCCTTTTCCAGTAGACTTTTTAAAATAGAGAAAAGAACAGATTTTGTCAGTACTGTATAAAAATACTAATTTCATACAATTAGTCCTTTTTCTATTTCTGTAACAAACACCTGAGGCCAAGAAATTTGTTTTGTTTTTTAAAAGAGCTAGAGTCACCTTGTGACTCCAGAGGACCAAGAACACAGGGGCTGCTTCCTTCACAGCCGGTGGCTTCCTGTGGTAGGAACCCTGCAGACTGGTTCTCATGTGGCCCTAGAAAGCCAGAGAGGGAGCAGGAGGTGATCCTACTTTCTCAGCAGTTACTTCTCATTCTGTGAGAACAATACAGATTCGTCCTGAAAGCAGGACCAACAATTAATTGGCAATTCTCTAAGTCTTATATGAAAAGAAAGTTTTCGATGGCACTCTGGAAAGTTCCAACACTTCTCAACATCACCCCACTGGGGATGGATTCCCAAGTGTGCTATATCGAAGCCTCATCTTTGTAAAGACACAAAAATCTAAGTTGGAAATCAACTCTGTATTTTCAAAATATTTAGTTTTTTTTATCACAATTTCTCCTGATTTGAGAAACTTGCTCAAATAAGAAAAAGCATTTATAAGTAAATATTAAGTATCAACAATAATCCTATGTATTCAGTTTCTATAAATGCATTGAGTGTCTGTAAGAAGCTAGCACCGACTGGTCATTCTGTCTCATCTTCACCTTTACATATCTGAGCACTTAGGAAGCTGTAGAGAAATCAATGTTCTTCTTTCCCAATTAGATTCACAGCTGGTGGTTCTCGATTTGACCTTTAAACCGACTCTATAAATTTCAGATATTTAATTGTTTTATTTGTAACAAGCATTTCGCTTTTACTTTTGTCTTTAGTAAATTAATTTTTCAGAAGTTAATCTCAAACAGAGTCGCTTGCAAGATTCTTTTCATGGTTCAGTAGTTCACTTGCACAAAATATTAACAATAAGCCTAGGGAATTCTCCTTAATCTAAAACAAAACAAACAAACAAAAAAGTGGTCTGAGAAAAACAGACTGCTATGCTACGATAGTTGCCATGGGTACTAAGCTCCTCCACAGAGCTCAGCTGTGTGGAGGAGCATGAATATTAGCCCTTTGATTGATCTGCGATTCTATTCAGAAATGCTGCAGTTCACAAGCTGAGGTTGTTCTGCCATGGATGAGTGTATTTACATTCACAGATAACACAACACTGAGAAAAACTCCTCCCCTCCCTTTCATTTTCAGTTTCTTTGGGAGTTTGATATCAGAAAATACATCAAGAACATATGAAACTTTAAGCAATAAATCACACACGTGAAAAGTTGCTTAGCTGACAATTTTCTTTTACCGTTTTGAAGTAGAAAATAAAGAACTGACTTCAAGAAACTTTACAAACCCTGGCAAAGCAGTGTGGGTCCAAGAGTTGTGATAAAACCTATGAATATCAGCATTATTAGAAGTATTTCTCTATAATCCATGATTTTACTTTCTGTTGATTTTTTAAAATTTTATCATTCTTACTCATATTGAACTTTACCAAAATACTACATTTTTTTTCCTATATCAAAACAAAAGAAAAGGAAAGAAGGAAGGAAGGGGAAAGGAAGGAAGGAAGAAGGAAGGAAAGAAGGAAGGAAGAAAGGAAGGAAGGAAGGAAGGAAGGAAGGAAGGAAGGAAGGAAGGAAGGAAGGAAGGAAACACTGCATTAGAGGTACACAATGACGGCTGTGCTTAGGCTGGACAAGCATCACTAAGTCTCAAGCTGAGATGACACAGAGGTGAGTCTTTGGGATTGTTCCCAACCCTTCTGAGAATTCCCTGACTAACACAAAGAAATCCCATTTCTCTGACAAAATCACTTGTATTAGCTGACAGATTTCAGTTGGCAGACAGAGATTCTCTCCTAGGAATGTCAGCTTCACCCATAAAGTCTCATCAGCATGACTGCCTAAACCTGAACTGAACAAGGACAATAGCAGTAGATGTGCCAAAGTAGACGACAGGCAGCTAAGGAATGCTGGGAGCAGGAGTAACTCTTTTCTAGGGAAAAGTACAGCAATTGGTTATCCGATACCAAATGCTCAGCCCTGAAAACACATAATCAAGTAACACTACATAGACTGAGCAGATTGTGTGTGTGTGTGTGTGTGTGTGTATATATATATATATATATATATATATATATATATATATATATAATCACAATTTTTTTAAATAAAAAAACAATTAATGAAAAAAGTAGGTCATGGATTTGAAAGAGAGCATGAGAAGGTTTAAAGGGAGGAAAGTGTAGGGGGGATGAGGTAATTATATAATCGTATAAATGTATATATAATTGTATATATATATATAATCTCAAAATAAAAGAAATGAGAGAAATTATTCTCTTTATTTCCATTGACAGTGCAATAGGCGTTGGGCATACTAGTCACTGAACATATTTGTCACACTGACTCACTAAGAAGATGTGACTTAAAAATAATGTTCTAAAGTGAGGGGTTTTATAGCTTCGAACTTTTCTTTTCTTGTTCTTCTTCGGCTTAAAACACTACTACATCCTGGGCCCGTGCGGTGGGCTCAGCAGACAACCTTAGTTCACGCCTCAGGACTCAAGGTAGGAGGAAAGAAGGGACTGCAAACGTCCTCCGACCCCTGCCCTCTGCGGCAGAGGCGCCTACCTGTACACAGAGCAAAGGGAGCCCCGCAGAAGCAGCAGGCCCGCACCGCGCTGCCCCGGTCCCTACAGCTGCACTCAAAGCCTAGCTCGTGCTTATCTGTTCAGTTAGACGCCACTCTTCTCGCCCGTCAGCTACTGTCTTCATCGTGTTCAAACTTTTACGTTTTTTAGTTTTTCCAGCCTTGCAATTATTTACGATCAAAATGCAATATCTACCAACCTCTGAAAATTATCCCCGCTCTTACCCATTTCAGTCCTAAAGAGTTTCTAAATAATAATAAAAAAATAACATTTTCCTGTTACTACTTTTTGGCTTTTCTGTTTTACTCATATGCTTTTAAAGTTAAGATAAACAGAATGTTTGTACATAAATTTATGAACATTTAATTAGAGGATAATTAATTTGGAAATGATAAGTGTGCAAATACATCAAACAAATATTTTAAAATCAGATTTTCTCTTAATGCTTTTTCAGAGTCATATTAGACAGCAGAAGAGAGCACTGTACCAAAAATAGCTAGCATTTAAAGCTGCGTTGAGGCAGAGCTTCACCCACAACAGAAATGGGCATATTATCAGTTATATGTTCCTGGGCGGAAGAGATGGCTTAGCAGTTAGCAACACCTGTTGGTCCTGTAGAATAGTAGGACTCAGTTCCCAGTACCTACATGATGTCTCAAACCATCCCTAACTCCAGTTCCAGGTGATATAGCAAATTTTTCTGACCATCTTGGGGACAAGGCATACACATGGTGCACATTCATACATTCAAGGAAAATGTTTATATATATAAAATGGATAAATTTAAATCCCTAGTAACATTCTGCATCTAAAACACACACTGTCACCAAGAACTCTTTGTGCAAACACAAATACACCATCATAACTTTCTTAACTAAAACAGTATAGACTGATGTTCTGTTCCTATGTTTGTTTCTCTTCATCAAGACCATGACACCTGACAGTGGTG